>CM017556.1:20929056-21121556 GCA_007844125.1 Sinonovacula constricta | reverse complement strand
CATCATCATCATCATCATCATCATCATCATAATCATCATCAGTAAAACTCTCGCTCTGCTTGTATTTATCATTCGCCAACCAAAGTTAACATCTCTTTAAAAACGTTTCATGATATAAAAGTGTGATAAAGTGGGAGAACTATTGTAAAATATACTAATCTGAAGCCCACGAATAAGATTAGATTTAACTGACCAGCCTCAATAAATCGTGCCATTAATCTTGTTATTGTTTCTCATTATGCAAAATAATGAAGTGTACGATTCGGGGAGTAAAGGGAGATCATACATTTCGTGTTAAAATCTTGGTTCAATATAAGTTACGTCCCTTGTAACGCCAAAATGCTTGTCTGGAATTTTAGAATATAGCTCCTTTTCAGACCTGGTTCAAGCCACAAATTGTTAATCTTCCAACTTTTATAGTAAATTAAAACTGACGATCTTGTTTATAAGAGTAGTTTTTATTCCCTTTTGTGTGTGTTCAGTATGTAAATATGTAAGACAGAAAAAAATCAAAGTGCTGAAAGCATCAAAAGACTGTCCACATGAAAGTACATATCATGGCTATCAGTAGCTTCAACACTCGGAACTCCTCGGGTAATTCCGTCAACGTAATCCGAAGCTTGTCGGAGATCGCCGAGTAGGTACGATTGTAGCTGCAATGGTGGACATCCGCCAACCTTAAAAGTTGAATGTGAAACAGCGCCAATGACATGACATGGAAAAAAAATGTTAATAAACTATTACTGCAGGCCACAAATGTTGCTTTTTTCCCCCAGTTGAAGGGTATAGCTAGTTTCCATGTGATGTCATCGACACTGATAAGACATTTTAAGGCAGCCATCTTTGTGGGTAGAAGCTAACGCAGTCCGAAATCGGGAAATATGTGCTGTATTAAACTCACCACTGTGTTTTTATTTTTCAGTCTACTTTACTGAATTTTATATCAAATTTAACAGCTTTTATAAAGTATTTTAAATATCAAAACTATATTTTGATAGTTTAAAAGGTTAAAGAAATACAACCGAAAATGATACACTGTTCATTTTGTTTTAAGTATGGGCCAATAGTTTTATTTATTTCTGTGTATAAATTCTATGTCCATTTATCAATTGTAAAAACATTGTATTCTAAAAAATATGAATTTCAATCTTGAGCTTTCCAGTGGTGTATAGCTTTTAATTTTCGGACCACCAATTAAGAAATTATATGAAAATAAATACCCTTCTATACAATTCATATGAAAATCCCTTGAAGTTACCATCAAAGATGGCTGCCAAGATAAGGGATTTTCACTGATGTGGAAACTATCTATTATTGTTAGATGCATTAAAGGGTCTTGAATTTAGGAACACCGCTCATCGTACAAACAACCGCCACAGGAGACTTGATACATAGTCCCTGAACTAAATAGCTAAATTCATGTTATTCATGACTATGCAATATAATCTCACAGTGGACTGCCCTAGAGATTTAACCAAGTAGTCAAGGACACTCATGAACTTACCGATACATTCATGGAAGCTGGCTTTATCTTTCGCATGCATTGAAATCCACCATCATATGTCTGCATTACAGCCACTAACAGCAAAAAATACACACACCAAAACACTGAATTATATACCTACTTTTTTCATTATACTTTGCACTGTTTGGATATTTAATATAGTTGACGGGCGTGCCTGGGCGACTTTTGAGTATACGCACTATTCCTAGGGAGACCGGGGTCGTACCCCCCCCCCCCCCCCATCCGGATTTATTCCATAGAACGCCATAGATGCATTCGGGGGATGGGGGTGGGAGTGGCGGGTACTCTCACCGTCTAGGACAAAGAATTGTCTTAGAAGCAGGAAGAGACAGAAATACGTCAAGTTGGATTGTTGAAGATTGTGTAGAATTAGAAAAATGTTTAAATTACATTGATTTAAATAAAAAAGACGATTAACTGGTAGTGCCTAACCCGGTTTAGGCGACGAATTAAATTCGCTTTTAGACGTTTTTATTTTTTCAATTTTCGGAAGCAACTGTACGCACGTGCGTAAGTGCGTAAGCCCAGGCACGCCCCTGGTTGATCTATGTTGCCACCGGGGATTTTCAAAGAATATGACATTTCATGAGTACATCAAAATTAACAAACAAAAATGAGAACTGGCCTATCACAATATCTATTTTTTGCATGGTTTTAAAAGACGACAAATACATTTGTAAAGGTTTATATTTTAATAATCTTACAAATTATCAAAATAATCTTCAAGATTTGTTAACATGTTAAAATGGCAAATGCCATAGTAGTTTTACACGGGGTACATATAGATTTGGCTTGTAGAAATCTGAAAACAGGAACTAAAAACAAATTCATAAGGCATGGTTTATTGACTCGGGACAATATTTATGAATAGTTTAAGTTTTCTTTCATGTCAAAGGGGCAATTTTGCAATTTTACAAGGTTGACGTACAAGAAAAGAAATTTCATGCAAAAGGCAAAACAATAAAGAAAGCATTAGCAGAAATGAGACATATGTGAGACAAACAGTGAATTTAATTGATGTCAGCCCAATTAAAAAAATAAAAGGCAACGAATACCAATAAGCCATGTCACAATTTCATTTTATAAAACACAATGTCCAATATGATTATCAACACTGATTATGAAATAAAGGTCAACTACTGGAAGAAGAGAATACGTTGTTCGAACCGCACATCAATGTGATTCAAACTTACATACGACAGTGAGTACCATCTTGCACATATACTTGATCAGGTTAGTAGCCATCTATGTATGACATAAGATGTCAATTACCAGTTTATTGCTGAATTTATTAAAAGTATATAGTACTGAAACTTATTACCTTACCTATTAGACAATAAAAAATATATGTGACATAAACACAAAAATGCATAGCAAAGATTTAAACAAAATAATAATTTTAGCCATATTTTCTAATATTCTAGCGATAAAAAGGTATTGTAATTTAAGATTTGCTTGCACTGATTTATTAAAAGCAATGTAATTATTTATAAGGAGAATGTTGTATAATTAGATAATCAAATTATGCCACAAATGCTAGTTGAATTTCACACAATAATTTACAAAACACACAGGTATGTTTAAGGCCTACACACATGTATGTCATTGTCATGGAGTTTAAAATGCATGAAATAGTTCATACGTGTATAAACATCAAATGTTATGTCATTAAAATCCCGCATGTAACTTTATATACCTCTTTATCACCAACTTATGCAGAAAAATTATATTTATAAATATGAAAAAGTACGAAAATGCAAGATACGAATTTTATCCTATTTAAAGCGACCAGGTCAGGATGTATAGTTTGAACATTACGCACAGAACCATACGATCTGTTATTTATATTTGTTTATATAATACATGTAGTGTCACTATCGAAATATTCAGTCAATTGTTTGACACATATACATTTGACCAAACCTTGTAGCACAATTGGTAGAGCATCCCTCTAGGTATGAGAAGCCCCAGGTTTAAACCGCGGTCGCAACATACCAAAGTCGTAAAATAATGGTAATGGTATAGCTACCTTGCTAAGGCTCAAGCAATATAAGGGTAGTTCTGAGACTGGTTGGCCCGGTATCAGGATAATGTGCCTGATGTATGTGTCAGTGAAGGCAGCACTATAACTGCTTCATATGAACACCGGCTCCAGATAACGGAAATACTGTTGGAGGGACAATAAACCCAACAAACAAACAAACATATATGTAAATGTATAATACAGTTGTGCTTTAAATGGCTACATACTGTTGAAAATATTTGCAATGCTTTCAGTTGCTCAATGTAACTATGGAAAATATTACTGCCAAGAAGATTTATTTTTATTTATTATTTATTGTGGCTGAACATTCCTTTTTTTATTTAAACTTTATATATTCTGTGCTAGTTTTCTGCATGCCATGCCATAGCAATGTGTCCATTTATTCACCTATGGCAGGTAAAACATACAATTATCAATACTTACAGTTACATACAAAATGACAAACAAAATATTGTTTAAAGGTGACAAGTGTATAAAAATATTTTTCTTTGTGACAAAAGCAGCAATAAAAATGCAACAGACCAAACATACATAATGTGATCACAGTGATGTGCATGAATTAACTCTTTGCATGCTTAGTTTTTCAATTTAATAATAATAATTATAATAATAATAATAACTAGAACTATCGCTGAATGCGATTCATACCCCCACCAATGTCCTTGACAAAGCTGGTACAAGGGTAAGATGGGTTCTGCACATTGCCCAGTTGGGGTGAACATTTGAGTCAAGTTGGAAGAAAATCTTTCCATTAGTATAGAATTTATAGAGCAGACCTGACATATTGTCTAGTATTGATTGTATGTAAATTTGAAAACTTAAAAGGGGCATAACTTTGTCAAAATGCAATACAGAGTTATGAAACTTGACCTGCATATCCTAATTGTGACACTTCATATATATTTTAAGTTTCAAGCAAATACTTTTTCTTGTTTCAGTAATATTCAAATACGTGTTAAAATTTAAGAATATTTTCTAAGTCAATTCTTGACCTTCAAGTGTGTCCTTGACCTTAAGCCGGCAAAAGAGTAACATGGGTTCTGCACATCCCCTTGTTAAGGTGAACATTTTAGCCAAGATTAGAGAAAATCTTTCAATTAGTGTAGGACTTACAGAGCGGACACGACATACTGTCTAATATTTGATTGTTTGATATTTGACCTTCAATTGTGACCTTGACCTTGAGCTGACACATGGGCAACATGGGTTCTGCACATCCCCTTGTTGAGGTGAACATTTCAGCCAAGTTTGAAAAAAAATCATTCAATTGGTATAGGATTTATAGAGCGGACACGATAATGGAGACGGACAGACGGATCGATAGACTGACGGACCCAACAAAGCGAATCCATTATAGCCCGCCCCCCCCCCCCCACACACACACACATTTTGTGGTGGGGGTATAATAACAATAATAAAATTATTATTATATTTACTACTACTACCATATTGTTATTTCTCTTGATCAGACAGATAGTAGATGAGAACTGGACCTACCCAGAAAATGGAAAACATTAGAAGGATAAATCTCTGTGGAAAAAACATGTTTAATAAGCTTCATATTTATTTGTTAAGACGTACAAATAGTGGAGGTTCGTTGGGCAGTTCAAATCTAGATCTGTCTGGATCTACACTGTTTAAATAGGCATAGAATGCTAAGAGTTAAGTCAATGCAATGGTCATACTGAACAAGGTTAGTTGTACAAAAGCTTGTATTTTCAAAAGCATTAACATACATATTAGAACAATACTGACAAGTATGGCTTGGAACTAGGACACATAGGGTTATAACAATGTATGTACACTCAGATATTTGCATAAAGGGGTGAGTTTCTATTCAGCTGTACATATGCTTTTATAAACATTACATGTATATTCTATTGTTATTATAACTTGTTTATGTGTTTCTATTGTGTTCAAACAATCAAAAGAACAGCACTTTAAATAAATGTTTCATATATTATTTACTAATTTTAATGATACATTAAATAATATCAGGAACAAATGGAAAAAATAATACATTTTCTTACTTTTATGTTAATATTTTTTATTATTCAATTACCTTTTATGTTGACTATTTCATGTTTATAATTATAGTTAGTATTACATTTTCTGAATGGGTTAAGTGTGGGTATCAGGAGAACTGGTGTTGAAATGGCTTCCTAAAATAAAACAAGATTAAATTATACCAAACCAGGGTTACCTTATCTTTTAAATGGTATAAATCTGTATGCTTAACACCTGTAAACTTTTACCTGGTGTTCTTGTAAATATCACATTATAAAAGGTCTTTGTTAATTACTAACACCAACATGCAGAGATAACAAGACCTAATGAAACAGAAACAAAATCATATGGACCCTGATCTACCAACAACAGCCGTTTGATTGGAAACTAAACTATTTTCCAAAGCCAAGACAATTTCTTCTTAGTAGACTAGGGGTTCAATAAAAAAAAAAATACAATTTTTAATTATTTCTGCACTTTCCTGTGACTCACTGTTATGGCTTTAGCATAAGGTCATTTTTTTGCTTTAAATAAAATCCAGCTCAGTTTGCAAAAGTTAAATAAACATCATCAAGCCATAAGAAGCTATCCTGAATGCAGAATTCAACCTTAGATACTTAGATACTATTTAAAGATACCAGAAAACTTCAGATGTAATAGAATTTAGTTTAAAATGCACAATGGTATTAATTGAAATGCAAATTTTGTGTGGCTGAAACATTTACTTAGAAAAAGATAGAGTATGTGTTCTAATATTACACAACTACAATATTCTATGTCTGTATTGAATTTTAACATGAACAATACATTTTTAAAAATCAATTAATTTCCTTCACATGAAGATCAATATCCCCTTTTAAAAAGAAAACACAAATTTTTAGCACTTGTATCAAATTCTATGTGTAAAATTTGTTATAAATGCGTTGCAAAATATTAATCAACTTGTCAAAATGTAATTAAAAAGTCTTAAAGACAAACTGAAATTAAAAATCAAGTTTTGTGCAATAGGTTAGCAGTATGATGCCCTCAATGTTAAAGATAAAACGAATTATATAAAATTTTATTTTATTTATCACTTTTTTGCGAACTACACAATTTTAACACATAATTTAAGCACCATATAGAAGGCCATAATAATGGCAAACCCCTTAATTACGATAAACTGTATCCATTCAGGTGTCCATTTTGTTTGAAAACCATTTTAAAATGAAATTATGGCTTACATATAAATAATACTTAAAACACAAAATATTTTAATCCAAAATTTGCCATGTTCTGCCTTGGTATATTAAAATATTCAATTTTTATCTAAAATAAAAAGCTTTTTGACATAGTTAAAGGAAAATGAAAACATATTGATTAATTGGAACCAATTTCTGATCTGATTTTTACATGACTGCTTCAAGTATACTAAAACAAACCTATATATCCATTTGTCTAGATGCTTAATGAATTTAAATTCAAATTCTGTTATTATCATTCTGTCTACCAGTTAGTGACCTAGACACAGTAAGTCAAGTGAGTGTTGTTATCCTTTGTACAAGAATAAAAAAAATCAAGCACAAAAAAAACAATGTAGTATAACAAAATTGTGCCTTGTGTGCAGTAAGTTAAAGAAATACCTGCTTAAACAATTTTGTTTATGCTTCTTTCAGGTTGAGTGAGAAGATAAGTTTAATATAGCAATTATGTCGTAACTGAGCTTGTTCCATGTAAACATTTTTTCTCTGATGAATAATGTATCTGAACATATTTACATCATGAGATGTAAGCCAGATTAAAGATGTCCTAAAATTCAAACACCATGTCAACATGAGAGTATGATTTAAAAGACAAGCCACAGACAAATAGAAATGATTTAAAAAGAGACTAATTAATTACAGATCAGTTTAAACATAAATTTAAAATGGTTGCAGGTAAATCTAACAGTTTAACTTCATAATTTTTTCTTTCTTGATTTAATCATTAAATGTAAGCTGTATTATAATAAATAGGTGCTCAAATAAATAGGGTCTTTGGATACCAAACTTCAGCTTGAAGACCAATTACGCATGTGAGGGCACCATAAATGGGCTTTATTGTAGCTAAAAACCCATTGGAAGACCTACATGTATCATACTTATGCGGGTTTCCTATATAGGGTCTTATGGTAGCAAAATACAGTTTGAAGACCTGTTGTACATGAGTGCACCATAAATTTTTTGAAGTACAGATTGAAGACAAAATGTCTGTGTGTACCATAAGTGGGTTCTTAAAGAAGAACAAAATACAGTTTGAAGACTAGTTATTGCTTGCATGTGTGTGCATCAAAAATGGGCTTTTACAGTAGCAATACAGGGTTTCAAGATTTGTTGTATAGGTGTGGATAAAAACAGTCTGTTATTAGTACAAAAACATGTGGAATGCTTCCATCCTTCAGTGTATAGTATCACATTCATACAAAAAATATACAATGTATGAAAGAACAGGGTGTTGATGCCAACTCGAATTAAATCGACTTGATGAAAAATATTTGAAAAATATAAACAACATTTCCATTATTTTGTAACAAGTTTCAACAATATAAAATTACACGTCTGCAATAAGAACATGAAGCAATGATTGAGAAAATATGTAGAAAAATGGGTAGGTAAAACTGGCACCAGATTAAGGGGAGTATATTTCATTATTTCACCTGTAATTTTTTTCTATTTCTTATCTAAACTATATGATGCAGGTATTCTACAGAGACTCATAATGACCATTTTACTGAGTACCGCCAGTATATGTTTAGTTTTAAAATGATGCAATTTATCATCTCAAACAGAAAGAAACTTTTAATCTCTGGGCACTATTGAGGGAATTCTTTTTAATGTTAATGCATGTATTTTTGACTCCCAGCCCCTATTATTGGTACTCAAAAGAATCTCTTTAATGTGATGATGTTGATGGATATCAACAATTCTGTTTTAATTGAAAATAAAAATACAAATTTTCTCTCAAAGGTAAAATTTGCTTCCCTTTTGTTGAGTTTTTAGTACTAAAAGGATATTTCTTGTGTTTAAACCACAAACTCTAATCTTAACTGTTTATTGGGTGTGTTTATTAGTGTCTCAGTGACACAATTTAATAAATGCAAGCAACGTATGTGTTGCTAGAGAACTGTGGGATATATAGCCGATCAAAATCAGAACTTTAACCCTAATTATTATTTCTAGTTACAAATACGTATGCTTCCATAAGTGATTTATAACTGTTAAATTAAATCCCTGGCTATTTTTTATTGTTTAAAGGTTAATTTTTAAACTGTTCATCCTAACCCTACATAACTGGTATTAATTTTGAAACAGCAATATGAATAAGTGAATACCATCAATAAAGGGATGTAAATTATTAGATATATCGGCCAAGCAAATCTGATTGCCTCCCCTTCTATCTGGAGCCTCTGCTATACATGTATGTATGATTCCTATGAATAATGGCCAAGACTGGAATGATCTTTGTAGTTGTGCAAACATGATATGGATGCATTAACAGTTCAACACAGAGGAAAAAATCACCATAGAAAAATAACAGAGCAATTCTCTCATTATGCATACCATTTTGTTTTCAAAACAAATCATTATCTCTTTTCATCAAGTTTACTGACAAACTGTCAAAATAACTTTTTAACTGTTTTGCCAATACCTTTGCTCATACATCAAGAATAAAAATCATCAAACTTTCTTGACAAAAATACATATATAGAGAAAATGGTAATATTTCTCTTGTCTTAAATGTGCAGTTTCATACTTTTTAATAGTTATGTTTTTCATTTTCTCAAAGCAAACAAAAACACTAGTATAAATACATACACATAAACTCTCCCACTTTGGGAGGCAGACTCTTACTTTTAAGGTTTGAAATTACTTGAAAATGATGAGCGTTTTACACGTTTTCAGAAATCTTCCTATTTGGAAACAAATAACTTTCTTTGTTTATATCAAAATAATGAATCTTGCACTTAGTAAGTAAAAATCTCCCACTTTGGCCCCATAAAAAGTTCACATGTATGCAAATAAGACTCACTATTTTTTTCATTGATGTTTTTAAATGTTTAACAATGTAACAAATTTTTTTACTCAAGTTCAGTAAATCAAATATATGCTTAAAAACTACCGGTATTTAAGTGTGATTTCGTATGCTTAACTATACTTACTGTATTTAGTCATCAAGTAAATACAGAACTCTCAAATACATCTACGCAATATTTGGTTAAGGTAAAGAAACTTCATCTACAATCACAAATTTAACAAAATATGCTAATAAATATACCTTGAAAGTGACCATCCTTTTAAAGGATCACAAAGTCATGTTCTACACAATATCTATATTCCCTAATTCTTGATTTTCCACCTGGATATTAATAAAGCATGTGAGCCTTTTATTTACATACAGTTAATATGCTTCTTTGTAATACAATCTGATGAAAATATAACAATCTGTTGTTAGACAGGAATGAAACTTCCACTGACAATCAAAGTAACAGTTTCAATAAATATGCAGCTTAAAAAGATGAAGAACTGTCTTCAAGGGAAACAAATTGTTTGTCACAGGTATAACATGGTATTTTCGCCATGTTGTTGTTTTTATATTAAAAGGTTATATGAAAAAAAAAGAATTAACATAGAGTACTATGTCATTCCGTATAGTATAGCATAATGTTTCATGTTACGAAAAAGCTACAAAAACATTGCTTTTAAATTATACATAGGTTTCACCACTACATTGGGTTAATTTACATGTAGATAAAGTTGAATACACTTAAATAACAATATTATTTGAACAGTTCATTGGTCAGTTCAGTTCAGCATTCTAAAGTTAACACTTTCAAAAAGTTATGAAAACATATTTGAATAGGGAGTATCTGTACATATTTACTAACTTTCAGCAAATATTTGTAACTATACATAAATTTTATCTGCTTCTCTCTAGAAAACATTATCCAATTATGTCTTGTCATGAATTTGCTTTGGGAAAAGGAACATGTACAATGGTTTTATTCGAGACTGTATCTACTAATTACTTAATCTCGTTAATAAGTTATAAAAGTATAAAAAACACAAATAAGGAATAAAAAAAATGGTCACATTAGACTGCTGTCTCCTGATCTTCGGACACAACCATTTGGAAATGCTCCTGACCTGTAATGTCAAGGAAAAAAACAAGATTTAGTTTAGCAATTATTAAAGTACAAAATTATAAAATTAATAAAATCTACAGAAAATATTTGTACATGCATGATATAAAGAATGTGTATCAGCTGTAAACTTACGAATATTTAGGAAAAAATACCAACCACAAAAAATAACATGTGCTTTGTCCCAAGAAAAAATGAATAGTCAAAATGCTAACATTTTTTTATTTGGAGATGTAGTCTTAAGTTAAAAAATGTCCCATTTGTCCAAGCACTTCAAATGAAATCTCATAAAAGATTTATCAACATTCTTGACTTATTAACTATTTTTATTATACAATTGTCTGTAAGTTAAAAGTTAAAGCCACATAAAAACAAACACTTAAGAAAGGATATTTGTAAAGATATGCTATAACTGACATGAAAATGGTCCTTTAAACAGTGTAATTGTAGACTTGTGTCAAAGCTGGGAAAATTGCCCTAGGAGAACAGACATAAATGTTTCTAAAAAAAATATATTTCATGTGTTTAGTAATGCATATAGAGGAATATTTGTGGCTTCATAGTTCTTGATAAAGCTTCAGTCATAGTGTCTCCATGTATAAGACTGAAGTTTCTATCCCCTTATTGGGTAGTTTGATCCCAAAATATGGACTGACACAGAACTGACCAGCTGGGGAACTACCAGGTGCTTATCTGGGCCGTTTTTGAAGTTACGCACAATTCCAAGGAAAATAACCTTTTCTAATTTTTTTGAATATATTCGATTCTTTTCTAATGAATAACAGGTAAAATTGCGGACATGCGAGGAACCTAACGCAAAATATGAACGACTAAAATCCTGACGTGCATAAGTTTAATCATATTTAACCTTTTCAACTTGATTGGTGTTGTAATAAAAACATAGAAACTACGAAAAAGAAATATATCATTCCTAACCCATCCGTTTGGCATCGACTTTTTTTCTTAAGTGTTGTTGGTGCTTTAAGATTTTCGATTTTTCTGACGGAGGTTACGCACTTGCGTAAAGTGCGTAATGGCAGAAACGCGCCTGGTAACTACATTTAAAAGGTAAACACAAGCACGTGACCTATTCTATTTACATTTTATTGGCTATAGTATTGTGATATAACATACAACAGTGGCTTGAAGTTAATATGAACTTTTATTAACCAGCAATAGATACACTACTGATCAGATCAAGTATGTCTGGGATTAAACCTGGAACTTTTTGAACCTGAAGTTGAGACTCTTCTTACTGTGCTAGGACCTGCTAGTTGGTTTGAATGTATGAGATTATGCATTGTATTCTCGTCAGAAGAAACATAGCTCTTGGTAACTTTGACTTATTATGAAACTCTCCAAAACAGCCAGATAACTAAAAGAAGATAGGCTGCATAATTTAAAAATCTGATATTTTAGAAAAAAACTTATAGCTTTTCAACTTTTAAACACCTCTGTACAAGAATTTAGTGTTTTTATATGGAGTGGGCAAGTTGATGACAAATCCCTAAAGTTTATTTTTCTACAGCAACATATACTGGTATATGTTTATGCATGCTGCAATATTAAGGCGTTATCAACATGATAATTTAAGCATATTTACAAGATCCTTCTTTATGTTCAAAACTTACAATACATGTACTATAGTGACCACATGCATATACATAGGTATAATGACAAGTTTGTAACCTTTTATGCTATGATAATGTACTTATAATATAATTATGTAAGAGGTACAGTACACTGTCTGGTGAAATCTAAAACTAAATGGTGTGTAAGTATTGTTGGCAAAGTTTAAATACATGCTACAATGCTAACAGCTACATTCATTTTGAAGTAAACATATAGTATCAAAAGCAGCATTATCATTGTTACTACTAACTTCTTCTGATTATTGCTGCCAAATTCCACAGGCATGTTTCTATAGCAACCACACAAAGATTTCATATTATTTTGCCAAGTGCACACCCTACATTTCCATATAACTAAATACATGTACATAAATTCAAATTATTGTGACATGCCCAAAACAGTTATAGACTATCTGTAACATTACTGTGAAAGGCTGTTGCCTGCATACAGTACGACATACTTTCGAGGTATGCTGCCAAGTCCCTATCGTCTGCCCGCATGGCCTGCATGCGGGGTGTGTTGCCTTGGTGATCCTTCTTGGTAAGTGAGGCCTTGGCCTCTACCAACAGACAACAGATGGTGCGTCTCTGGTACCAGGCAGCCTTGTGGAGAGCTGTTTGGCCTCTGGTGGTAAGATAAAAATATATATCAAATAAAACAACAATAAATTGTGTAAAAACATGTAAAAGAACATTTGAATGTTAATCACCATGAAAAGTAATCTAATTGTGCATGTCTGGTACTCTTGTAATGGAAAGATATGAAGAATAATTTATGGTAAAGACTTGCACATGTATTTTTACACATGCATTATTATTTATCTTGTTGTACCAGGCAGGATAGTGTAATTATGTATTTAGTCTGGTGAGAAAGGAACCTGAAAGTTGGGTCTGAACAGAAATGGTTGAGTCAGGTAGATCTCCAAGTGTTATCTTAAGATTAATTGACCAAATATTCTCAATGTTTTATTATTACAACATGTTTCAACTTTCACTGGTGCCATGTTTACCCTTTACCTGCTAAGCACAAACGGATCAGGCTAAGGCAACAACTGATGATCCAGATCTCTCAATGGTAGTTGTCTGATAAAGATGTACACTATTTGGCATAAGGTCTTAATCAGCTTCTTAGCCCATTTATGATGCATAAAATTTGTCTCATGAGGATTAATCATAGGGATTCAATGAGTTTTGCCTCATAAGGATAAACTGAGTTTTACCTCAAAAGGATAAATTGAGTGTTGTCTAATGAGGATTAATCATAGGGATTCAATGAGTTTTGCCTCATAAGGATAAACTGAGTTTTACCTCAAAAGGATAAATTGAGTGTTGTCTAATGAGGATTAATCATAGGGATTCAATGAGTTTTGCCTCATAAGGATAAACTGAGTTTTGCCTCAAAAGGATAAAATTAATTGAATGTTGTCTAATGAGGTTTAATCATAGGGATTCAATGAGTTTTGCCTCAAAAGGATAAAATTAATTGAATGTTGTCTAATGAGGATTAATCATAGGGATTCAATGAGTTTTGCCTCATAAGGATAAACTGAGTTTTGCCTCAAAAGGATAAAATTAATTGAATGTTGTCTAATGAGGATTAATCATAGGGATTCAATGAGTTTTGCCTCATAAGGATAAATTGAGTTTTACCTCAAAAGGATAAAGTGAGTGTTGTCTAATGAGGATTAATCATAGGGATTCAATGAGTTTTGCCTCATAAGGATAAATTGAGTTTTACCTCAAAAGGATAAATGGAGTGTTGTCTAATGAGGATTAATCATAAGGATTCAATGAGTTTTGCCTCATAAGGATAAACTGAGTTTTACCTCAATAGGATAAATTGAGTGTTGCCTAATGAGGATTAATCATAGGGATTCAATGAGTTTTTCTTTATAAGGATAAACTGAGTTTTACCTCATAGGATTAATCATAGGGATTAAATAAGTTTTGCCTTATATGATTAATTGAGTGTTCCTTCATAAAGACCGGCCGCAATAGCTCAGATGGTAGAGCGTCGGCTTGCAGATCGGGAGGTCATGGGTTCGAACCCCGGCTGGGTCATACCAAAGACAAAGTTGGTAGTAGTGGCTTCCCTCCTAACGCTCGAGGCTACGGGGACAGCGTTACGCCTGACTTGTCGGTGTCAGTATAATGGACCGGCAGGGTTCAGTCCCTGGGCACCTCATAAGTGCCCCTGTGCTGTAATGATATAAATGTCGCTGCGCAGTATCGGCAAAAATGCCGGCAAGGCCCATCCCATCCCTTCATTAAGATTAATCATAGGGATCAATTGAGTGTTGTGTGTTCCCTCGTAGTTAACAGAGTGTCACCTCAAAATAATTAACTGAGTGTTGCCTAATAACATATACTTACTTTTCATGATCGACCATATCTAGTATCACAGGGGGTGCTGAAAATAAAGAAAGTGGTATTAAGAACTACATACTGAAAGGTAAGGTGTCTGGGGTAGACAAAGTTTTAACTAATAAATCATGTAAGTTTTAGCAAAGTTAGTTAAAGTTAGGCAAATATAGAGAGTATGTATAGGTAACGATAAAATTAGACAAATATGCAGAGTATTTCTCAGAGATTTTAAAGGTAACTTAACTTTTGTTGCCTGTAAACAGAAAAATAAGGGGAATTTACCCAGCTTAGAAACAAGTCTACCACATTGCGTAAAGGACAATTTTCATGTCAGGTATAGCATATCCTTAAAAATGCCCTTTTTTAAAATATAAACTATTACAATAATTTGTTATGTTTGTTTTTGAAAAGCATTGCTTTGACACAATTATGGTGATTTTACTAACATTCTGGGATATTGGTGGAGGAAGACCCCCAGACGAATGTCTGGGTAGAACCACCGGCACAATTCGATGAGCTGTGAGACCTAGCTTGAACATTCAGTTCTTCATCCCATTCATGACTTCATCCTAAATGCTTTAATTAATCATCTTTAAACCCCATGTTTGACATTTATGGGCCAGTCCCATTATGTAAATCATTGTAAAAATATTCAGTATATTTACATAATAAAGAAGACAATAACTTGTAATAAAGTTGGTAAATAAAAATGAAGACCACAAAATTAGAGGCATTAGCATACCATTGCTGATTAGATATCCGACGACATCTTTGTGGCCGAACCTTGCCGCATGGTGTAGGGCAGTCATGCCATACTGGTCCGTACATAACAAGTTGGCTCCTTCCTCCGCCATTGTTTTTAACTGTCAAAATACAGGACAAATTATATTATTATACGACGTTCATTGTTGGTGACTTACTGCATTCACAGCATGACCTGATATAAATAGAAAAAATTCTGTTTTTCAAATGATTGAAATGTATAGTTATTTCCCTTGGGGGTAGTTATTTTCATATACATGTACTTACATTATTAATAAGAAATACTCCCTGGTTTTTGATAATGTTTATTTTATATAGAATACACACATTTGTTTTGCTGATCTTTTCCATGAGGTATAAACTGTGTATGATGCATTCTGAAGCCTTCTCAATAGTTTAAAAGTGGAAGAATTTAGAAATCATAAAAATTCCACAGCAAGTGTCTACTGAATAACTAAATATAAGGGAGGTAATAGTTATACTTGAATCATAGGAGTAAATGCTAGAAATGGACAAATTGCCTTACATTTGATTCTACAGCATTGTCAGTGAATTTACAACTGAGACATACCATTTTGTGATGTGATGGCCTGTTATATGCCACTGATAACTTTCTGAATAATTGTTTTGGATGGACAAATAGACAGAAAGATACATGTAAAGATGGATAAACAAAAAATGCTAGAATTTATGCAAAAGATTGTAGTGGTGCTATTTAACTCTTGATGTGTACACAATTTGGGTGAAGTGTGTTTCATTTAATGGAGTTAAGGCTGTTTCCAGGAAGTAAAGGTTTAATGTAGAAAAAATCATCTTCAGTATTGTCTTGGAACATTTTACCGTTTCTGCTAGGTTAGAATAGAACAGTTTACTTAGTCAAGCTAAAATGAAAACAAGACTTATCATCACAAATGATGAAGGTGATGAATATCCTCAAATACTCTGTGTTCAGAATTTTTTTCCACAATTTGACCTAGTGACCTACTTTTTGGCTCCACATGACCCAGTAACAAATTTATTCATGATATCATGCAAACATTCTGACCAAGACTGGTGAACATTGGGCCATGAATGTGGACTTTTGTGCGTTCACAAGTTTTTTTCTACGATTTGACCTAGTGACACACATTTTGACCTCATATGACCCAGTTACAAACTCACCCAAGATTTCACATACACAATCATTGGGTCATAACTGTTGTCTTAGTTGTTCACAAGCAAAACTTTTGATAATGGACTACTGATGAAAGGGTTTCTTAAAAGCTCACCTTATGCACATTGTGCTCAGGTGAGCTAAAAAGGATGGGTCAATCATATTTCTAGACAAACAGACAGACTGACAGACATAACTCCAATAAGCAACTATATGCTTCATAAATTTGAGTACATAAATAATACTGTACCTTCCTTATGTCTCCTCTTTTGGATGCATCAATAAACACTGAAAAAATGAAAAATGCAATTTTACTGCAAATTAATTTTTATGAAAACATATTTTTCTCACAAACAATATAGCTTTCTCATGAACAAAAGGTTATTCTTATAAACAAAAAATTATTTCCAAGTACAACATGATTTTTTCAAAAACAACATGACTTTATAAAATACAACATGATTTTCTTATATAAAACTGTATAAACTATGCATTGGTAACAGATGCTTAATTACTTTATTGACACAATAATATTTGATTAGGTTAGTATTGTCTCATCAGGATTTCAAACAAGCTAATAGCAGTTTACCTACAGCACAACCAAGGAAAAAACATAAAATGAACATCTGACACGATATCCCAGTCACAGCCTGTTATGATATCTGACATGATATCACAGACAGTTACATCATGTTATGCACATCTGACATGATATCACAGTTACATCATGTTATGCACATCTGACATGATATCACAGACAGTTACATCATGTTATGCACATCTGACATGATATCACAGACAGTCACATCATGTTATGCATATCTGACATGATATCACAGACAGTCACATCATGTTATGCAAACTAACATGATATCAGACAGTCACAGCCAGTTATAAAATCTGACATGATATCACAGCCAGTCACAACAGATCATGAACACCTGACATTATATCACAGCCAGTCACAACATGTTATGAGTACCTAGCATGATATCACAGCCAGTCACATGTTATAAACACCTTACATGATATCACAGCCAGTCACATGTTATGAACACCTTACATGATATCACAGCCAGTCACATGTTATGAACACCTGGCATGATATCACAGCCAGTCACATGTTATGAACACCTGGCATGATATCACAGCCAGTCACATGTTATGAACACCTGGCATGATATCACAGCCAGTCACATGTTATGAACACCTGGCATGATATCACAGCCAGTCACATGTTATGAACACCTGGCATGATATCACAGCCAGTCACATGTTAAGAACTGACATGATATCACAGCCAGTCACATGTTAAGAACTGACATGATATCACAGCCAGTCACATGTTATGAACACCTGGCATGATATCACAGCCAGTCACATGTTATGAACACCTGGCATGATATCACAGCCAGTCACATGTTAAGAACTGACATGATATCACAGCCAGTCACATGTTAAGAACTGACATGATATCACAGCCAGTCACATGTTATGAACACCTGGCATGATATCACAGCCAGTCTCATGTTATGAACACCTGGCATGATATCACAGCCAGTCACATGTTAAGAACTGACATGATATCACAGCCAGTCACATGTTAAGAACTGACATGATATCACAGCCAGTCACATGTTAAGAACAACTGACAAGATATCACAGCCAGTCACATGTTAAGAACTGACATGATATCACAGCCAGTCACATGTTAAGAACTGACATGATATCACAGCCAGTCACATGTTAAGAACAACTGACAAGATATCACAACAGTCACAACATCCTGTCACAGGCTGGAAGTGTCATGGAACTCCATAAGTGGAGTTACACCACATCATTCTTTGTAGACATTTGTAAGCCTAGGTCTGGGATTGGGCTGGTTGATTCCTTGTAACTTTTCTCTATGCATGCTGAAGACAAACTGGTAAGACTTGTGCAACTAGTGGAGGTCCAGATTAACATCTCCTGCTGGGAGTTGTCTGATCAGAATCTGCTCCTTTTGCTCTTATATCTCTATAAGTATGTCATATTGCCTAAGCAAAAAGTGGATAAAAATGCTAGAAAGCTAGTCAAGATTTTCAGGAAAAATCTTTTTATTGTTCACATCCCCACTGGTTTTAGATATTTTTCAAAAGATTTCTGTACTACAAAATATATAATAGTAGAAATATTTATAAAATGTCTATACATAAAAATAAATCTGTAATGGTTTGTACAAAATTTCTTACAAACATCTTACTTCTTGATGTAAATAAAGACTTTATAGTGTTGTGTTGTCTTAATTGGACATTTTCAGCAATATTTAGAAAACTGTTTACTTTCTGGGGAATATGACCCAATACAGGCTATTAACTTGACCAGAAGACTTCTTTCATTAACGCCTTTTGCAGTATAAACAACAACAACAAAAAATTGTCCAGGGTCCCTGTAGCCAAGTGGTAAGAGTCACAGACTTGTAAATCCTCAGTCCTCAATGCATCTGTTTGAATCCCAGTTGGGGTGAGAACTTTCATGTGGGGAGGTTGTTCAGGTTTCCTATGGTGCACAGGTGGTTCTAACCAGACATAAGTCTTGAGTCTCCCTCCACCAATAATAAGCTGCATGTCACTATTATGACCCCAAATTGTATCAGTGCAATATAAAGAAAAAAAGTTTTGTTTTTAAGGTGACTCAAACTTATATCTCGGTCTACCTTTGTCTCTGTGAGACAGTGGTTGTCGTCTCTCTGCCCCGGAGAACTGGAATGATTGGTTAGAATCAGCCAAGGCTGGTTCTACACTGGGCGAGCCAGGCTCTGAACTGAAAATGACAGTAGAACAGTTTGTAAATAATGTGGAAAAAAAATTGTGGGAATTTTTGTGTGTAGCTTAAAAACGTGAATCATATACCTGTTCATGTAATTTATGGGCATTGTTTCATTCTTTTTAATTGTTATGTCAAAAAATGAATTGAACTCTTTATTTGTATTACAAGAAAAACAAAAGCAAACAAAAGGTTTCTAACAAGTACCTTCATGTTTACAACTGTAACAAATAAGGCACTTACACTTATATGATTCTTGTAATTTAAAATCACTAGCATTCATAGAAAAGTAAAAGACTAAAAAACAAATCAAATGTGTCTATACCAAAGCCAAAGAACAAGGTTGCGACTTGCGGTGGTATGTTAAGAAAAAGTGAACTACAAGACAAAACCATTATTGATGACAATGATCATAAGAGGGATGGTGAAGAGGAGAATTATGAAGATGATGATTACTGTGCTGCTACTGCTACTGTTTGTGATAATCAAGATGCTGCTGTCTTTCTCATTCATGATAAAATTTATTAAACTTTCAGACAAAAACATGAGGATTGTTCGTTTGTTTGTTTGTAGGGTACATCAACCTGAGAACAATATTTTAATTATGTAGAAAACCATGTTTTCTTGAATCAGATTTAGTGCTATGTCAATTGTTAATGGCCCGACATGAACACTTGGCCAGTCACATTATCCTGATATTTGGGAATCAGTCACAGACATACTTTTACATTCTCTTGATGGTAAGCATTAGGTACCTATACCACTACACTTTGATTGACTTTGGTATGTTTTGAATAGCATTTAAACTAAGGGCCTCCCATAACTGGAGCAGATGCTCTATCTACTACCAGGCCCAATAAACAATTGAATTTGCTATGAAAGAACAAATGACGGTGATAATTTGATGAAAGTGGTGATTAGATCAATCATCATGCTGATAAGTTGTTCTTATCAGAAGCATCACAGACTCTCAATGCCTACTCTTAAAAATTATTAAAACTTCCAGTGTCATTAAGAAGTGAAGCCCACCTGTTGTTAGATCCCGGCAGATTGGGAGGGGAGAGAAGGTTTTCTGTGCTCTCAGGTCTTCTCATCCCTTCCTCTAGTCTACACAACAGGGTAGAAGACAGATAAAGGTTGTTAGTTTTTTATAAACTTTTGAACCCTTAAATTTTATTTTAATTTTTAATATCCTTTTAAAACAAGTTTTTATTTCAACATAAATCCCTATCAAATTTCCAGACCCAGCACTTGATAACATCCCAAGGCAGCTCTTTGGCCTAAACAATGGACCCGGCTATCCAGAATCCAACACTTAAACAATGCTACCATCGACAGTCACATACACTAAAGGAAAGAATAGGACTGGTTCTTGTCTTCCATTGTCTGATTTTAACAAAACATCTTCATTGTCTACTGCTGGGAGTTGTCTGATAAGATCTACATTTTTTTTTACTTTTTGTCTCTTTTAAAATATGTCTTAAACTTTACATGTAAAACTGGTAATATATAAGCCAAAAAATAACAATTTAGCATTAGTTTTGAACAAAATTTAGCATGACTAGAATAGGATAAAGTATGTTGTGGCTTGGATTTGAACCTGGGTCTTTTATACCTGGAGCCAGTGTCATTGTTGAATCTGCTTTCTTAACATGGCCAGTGATGACAGAGACACCCTACACAACAGACAATGTCACTCTTACCTTGCTACATTTTGTTCTAAGTTCTTACATAATTAATAGTTTGTGTTTGTATATATCGTGCATGTACATTTACTTTACCAATTAATACAAAGTAGCCAAAAAAGTAGATCCTGATTAGACAGCTCCCAGCAGGGAGCTTAATGATCTGGATGTACACTTGTTGTCTAAGCTTTATAAACACAGGATTATCAAGCTAGCAGACAGTATTGATACTAATCTTAGCTGAAGCCAGATTTTTCTGCTGTTACTGTGAAAAGAATTTGCAAACCTTAAAAATAAGTGTTACATTTTTTAGTTTTTTTTTAGTTTTTCTAAACAAAGATACATTATTCTAGCAAGTAAAAAATATTGCTACTAAACTTTCGAAAGCTAATTTATTCTGAAAGTATCGTCTACTTAGGAAATGGATTTTAATTTGTGTAATGTACTGCATTATAATGCAAAATTTTGCATTAAGATGTGCTGTAATTTAATTAGGACGGCTGTAAGTCTGAGTGATTGATTACAAAGTTTCAAAACAGAACACAGTGCATTATAAAGGCATTATTCACACAAACCATTCATTTTTTCATTCTAACACACATTTACTTGTCTGTTAAACTATAAAAGGGATACAAATGAGTCAATTCATTTTTTGTTCCATTTACTTCCCTTGTATTCAAGATGTCATCAAATAATAGATGAAAGTATTTGTTGTGTTTATTATTTTTTATACAATTCCATAGTAAATAAAAAAAATAACTTTAATAACTGTTGATAATGTGACAAAACTGAATCACTGGTATTAATTTGGAAGTTAGCCATTGGTTTGATCATGCTTATTTAAAAAAAAAAATCAAGTTCAATCATTTTGTGTCCATTAAGAATATACTATTGAACATGTTAGAATGTTGTAGAAGGATGATAAAAAGACAACTTATATATTTGGAACAAAGAGTCAGTTAATAACTAAAGTAAATTATTATTAGCTCAAAAACTGTGACAAAGTTGCTTTGTGTATTACTGTGTACATAGTAATGTCGACATTGAATTTCACCTATGTGTTTTACCTATACAAAAACTTAAAATTATGATATAAAGTAAATACAGACGCAATACTTATTGTTGCATGCTTTAAAGGCAAGTAGATAAAAAAAAAATCCCCATGACATCATATTGTGTGTTAAAGTATGTCCTGAATTTAACTAAGGGACTTCCATAATTGGAACTTATACATGTACTGACCTTATGCACCTCAAGGTTAGTGTTTTAAAAATAATTTCTTTAGTCTTTCAATTGGTCACATAGACTGAACACTACTTCCTAACTTACAAAATTATGTCATGAAGCTGTATTAAAATATTTATCAGATTTTTTGGTTAGTTTAGTTACACATTAAGAAAAAAAAAAAACATTCAGGAAAAATTCTTACTCAGTAAAAAAAAATCAGAGACTAAAGAAGTGCACATTCAGAAAATCAAAATAAACACCACTATACAACCACCACCAAAGACATAACAAAAAGGTCAGTTTTTTTAGTTTACTTACACATTTAGAAAACCGACCAACCTTGGAGACTTGGGCGGGGTGACAGGCATGGTGAACGTGAAAACTAGCTCAGAGTCTTTCGACGAGGTGAAGTTCTCTTTGAGGATGGATTTGTTCTTGTTGCACGAAGAGTCGTTGTTGTTGTTGCGGGCTGACAACCCAACCTCCGGGTCAAGGATAAACAAGTCCTCCGAAGATATGTCAGTAATATAATGTAAATTTTCCTGAGACCGATCAATTCGGAAGAAGCGTTCTGCTGTTGTGGCTGATGGTTTGAAAAAAACACACAAAGAAAACTATGTTGTAATAGTATATGTCAAAACTGCCCCTTCTATATGCAAGTGTCTTAGTTTTAAAAAAGCTAATTTTATCTTATACAGAACTCAGCAGCTACATGGAAAAAATATACATTTGGTATGTATAAGTTGACCAAGACATCAAAGAAATACTTAAACTTATATAGCAAATAAAACAATATAATAAAATATAAATATCAACTTAACCTGACTACACACATTGCAATGTTCAGCTTTAATAAGCTTTTCTCTAGGTATATCTTAAAAAACAAAAGATGGAAGCTACAATTAATTAAATGCAACAGATCTCATTTGATTTAATATATTTTTTCATTATTCAGTTTTTACATGTACATTTAAAATGCATAAATACATTAAAATCACATAATGACAGCATTAATATTCATCTTCAATACAGCACAGAGCTTCAAGATTTGTTCTGTTTAAATGTTTCATTCATTTGTTTACTTTTAAACTAAATACATGCATCACTTGGGTATGAGAGGCCCAGGGTTCGATCTCCAACAGCAACGTACCAAGGTCCTTAAAAATAGTAGTGGTTTAGCTCCCTTGCTTACGCTCAAACAAATATTAGGCTAGTTCCACGACTGGTTGGCCCGCTGTCAGAATAATGTGACTGGGTGTGGTGTCATGCCAGGTGCTCACTGCATGCTATACACAATGAAGGCAGCACTATATCTGCTTCAGGTACACAACCATCTCCAGATAACTGAAATACTGTTGGTGGGATGATAAACCAAATAAACAAGTATCACTCTTTCTCAACTGAGCCAAGTGTGAGCTTCAGTTTGAATGTACATAATTATGAGCAAGTCTGCATTTTTTCCTTCCACTCACCTCTCATATTTCTTTCAGATTCCTAAAAAACATCCCTATTTCATAGAACTATAAACAGTTTTCATAATTTTATATTGACTTTATCTTCTCATCTATTCCAATTCACAACAATCATGAACAAGTGAGAGAGAGTTTTGGCAGTCACTTACAGTCAAGGAAGCACCACTTGGGAGACAATAAGGCAGCCTTGGATGTGTCCCCCACACTGATTGTTGACATCTGGTCCTGGAACAGTTAAACAAGTTAATTTTATCTCAAATTTAATCATACATACATTTGTACAAGACTGTTATTCTATGTTGTTGTTTTTTTAATACATCACATCGGCCATTCATGGTCATTATTGCAAGGTCCAGCTATTTAGAAAGAGACAAACACTGAGAAATGTCTGGGTAGAACCACTGGCACACTGCAGGTAAGATCTTCCTACATTTCCTTGGTCCTGAATGGGACTCCAACCTCCTGGATGGGTGGCTAAGCAGTAAGAAGAGTTACCAGTTAGTGATTCTACTACTATGACACAAGCACCTCTAAATATAAAATTCGAGCCTAATGATTATGTTATTAAAGCTTTACAATAAAAGAGCAATATGTGACATATTGGAAATGATAGGAGGGGATGGGGACAAATAAACAGACTGTAAGCTTTTAAGCCAGCTACATTTGTCAATTACCCAAATAACTTGTTGACTATTTGCTACCAATGATATTACGACCTATTGGTACTAAGCAGCAGGTAGTGCAGATCCTGATCAGACATGTTCCAGTGGGAGAGGTCTGATCTAGATCTATAATTTCAGTCCAAGCTTAATCAAGCAAAAGTTACAAGTTATTTTAAAGCAATAAATAAAGTGGTCATCAATCAAAAAACACACCTTATATGTATATTACACAGTAAATAAAAAAGTAAAGAGAATAAGTAGTTCAAGTGATACGGTTAATGCTGTACAGAATACATTAATCTAACTTCCTCCATTCCTTTTAAAGGTATATGAAAATAACAGTGAAGATTTTATTTTGGGGATTTTTTTTCCATTTCACAAACACACACAACAAATAAACCTCATACTTAGTGTACTTAACCCTTCTAACATAAAGTCGTTTTGACAAAAGCTAGAGAAATTCCTGGATGCCTTGTAAATGGTTTTCAAGAAACACAACACTTGACCTACTGATATTTCTTAACAAAGTTACCCATGACTATATAATGGTCTGTTTTTATGTAACATGTACAATGCATCAACTCTATTATGGGTATATTGGCAATGTCTAGCGAATTAAGGGTGAAGAAAAACTCAAACACATGTCTGGGTAGAACCACCAGCACACTGCATGTTAGCTGGAAGACCTTCTCACATGAAAGTTCAAGCCCCGACCAGGACAAGTAAAAAATCAGCTCAGCGACAGGTGTCCCTGAATAATGGTCCGAGTGTACATAGCTGTTGATATCACAGAAATCACAATGATATTTTACATTTTATAACTTGATTTGACAAACTGCAGAAATTCAAATTCAAACTTCCCTCTTGCTCTGCAAAAATGGGGAAGATCTGGGCATACAGTGCAAATCCTGATCAACTGGATCCAGCTGGGATCTGTGCAACTGGCTGGTAAAATCTAGCATTATGCTCAGTCAGTGTTTGATGAAGTGTAAGCAATTAACTAAGAATTTGCATGGGTTACGGACAACTTAGTGGGATATAGGCTGATTAAAGCACATTACAACCTGTCAGTGCTTCGATGGAAGGCTCAGTTGCATGTAGAAGGAGAGAGATGCAAGATTTTTTTAAAATGGGCTGCCACAAATTTAGTCCTATTTTAATTCATGAATATTGACGATAAAATAATGATATCTAGAAATGATTGCAAGAGACAACAAAGGCTTATTTGTAGAGTGGAAGAAATTTGGCATTACATCAATTTAAATGCAGCATACATGTGGACTTTTTCTGAGGCCAAAATGGGAGATTTTCACTTGCAAAGTGGAAGATTTGCTATTTTTATACACAAAGAAGAAAGATATCTGTTTCCAAGTAGGGGGGTTTCTGAAAAAGTGTAAAACAAAAGAGGGAGTCTCCCTGCACAAGCGTGAGAGTTCACATGTATGCTTTGGAACCATATTGCATAATGTTTTAAATGAGGAAGAATGATTTAGTTTTGTTGTCCATTCAACGATAGTAAATTAAATCATTATATAAATAATATCAATATTCAAATCAGCTGACTGTTATGTTTTATGATTTTATTTAATAGTTAATCATGCAATGTACATGTAGGAAATATTATTCCAAGACTTTAAATATGTGTCTCCTAAAGCTGTTGTGCAACACATTTCTTTTTTTCTTGCAAAAAATAAATGTGGAAAAAAGTCTAATAAACTTCATAAATTAGAAATATTCAGACAATAACCATATTTCCTTTTTTTTCTTGAAATCAAATATATCACAAAGGAAAACTACACATGTATTAACCAGAAAAGAAGTAGACTAATTTCCGTTGTCCTAGAAATCATAAATATTACAAAAAAAAGAAAAAAACATACTCATCAGAGAAGTATAATAACACAGAGATAATTGAGTTTTGGTACACACCTCTCGTAATCTATTGATATGTGTTCGCACTTCTTCCAAGTTGGCATTGTTCTCTACGACAATAATACCGAGGGGCACAGCTGCAATACAAAACAACATGTGTATTTATTGTCTTCCTTAAAAATTTACTGCTGACAACACCTCCCATAAGGTCACTGTCCTGTCAGAGTCAAACATAATTGTCAATTAGCTTTGGAATGTAACGATTGTTAACCCTTAATCTGCTTCATTTCTAACATATAAATAGAAAATCTTAGATTTCTGCTAATATTAACTGGCTCCACTTGCAGTATTCATTCTTAGTTGAGATTTTGCTCCAGTTAAAATTGTGACTTCTCAGTATTTGCTCGTAAAATACCATGAACATCTCACAATAATATATTGACATCTTTCCCATGCCAGGATAATGGTGTATAACATACTGGAATTGTAATAGTGAGAACGATTCCCGAGGTCCAAGTTTGAATTTGAGCAAAACTTAAACTGAGCAATGATTCTGCAAGTTGGACCAGGACAAATTGCTAAAGACTAAGCAGGAAATGGTAGAGATCCTGGTAAACCTGCACCCTGCTGGGAGCAGTCTGACCCGTCTGATCAGGATTTATACAAATTGCTATAAATGCATGATAACAAGCTAAGTGTTAATGTCGTGCATGGATTTCCATCATAAAATTAACAGCAAATATAGTTAAATATGTTTTTATCATATGGCATTTATAGAGTTATTTATAAATAATTGTGTTTGATGGGTTTATCGTCCCACCAACAGTATTTCAGTTATCTAGAGACGGTGTTCATTTGAAGCAGATATAGTGCTGCCTTCACTGAGTATAGCATGCAGTGAACACATGGCATGATACCACACCCAGTCACATTATCCTGACACCAAACCAATCAGTCGTGGAACCACCCTTACGAATTTGAGGCCTTCCGTACCTGGAGCTGACACCCTACTGATAGTGCTACCAAATCTGGTAAAACAAATAGTAATTGTAAACTATGTTCTTAATAATTTTAATGAAAAGTAACAAAATATCTAAAACATTTTACAATTGCCAAGTGTACTGAGGTTGAAAGTCAAAGGTATTTCTTGTAGCACCACACAGGGTTTGCATAACAACATGACCTACAATGATTTGTGTAATTTCTCAAAATGATGACATTGTTCTGTACAAATGTACAGATCTCTACCTACTCGTCTAAAAGGAAACATCCCATATCAGTTATATAATCAGGAGCTATTATTATCTTAGAATTTTCTTCACTAATGACAAAAGAATTTAAATTCCAATGATTTGACTATAACTGATTAGATTTTTTATTATGAATAATGGTCTGCAGACTTAAATAAAAGTAACTTTGTCTGCTTACGGAGTAAACAGTTATACCTTATCTATATGGTCTATTTAAAGATTTAAACTTAATTACTACATAGGTTGCAAGCAACAAAAGACTATAGGATGATAGTATTCTTAGGTCCATATGTGACAACCCTTTACTGGCTAAAAACACCATTCATACCTTAACTTTAACCTCACCCTAATGGTGTTTCCAGCAAATAAATGGTTGATAACCTATACCTTTTCTTAGCTAATTGAAAACTTGATTCTGATGAAAGTGGACATATTGCTAGAGACTCAGTCGGATAAAATGCATATCTGGATCAGATAGCTGCCATCATAAAAATGAAAAGGATTTCTTTTATGAATTTAGCATAAAATGTATAAAACTTTTTAAGATCCTTTTTTTCATTCGGCATTTGCTTTGAACAATATTAAGTGCTATCTTCATGACTTGTTTGAAAACTGTTTAAGCTTTTTTTAAAATGAATACTTCATCTTCATATACTTGAGTTCAATGATCGTACATGTAGTTGACATTAAATGATGTTATTGCACCATGCTATGAAGTATTAGTGACCGGATTACAGTTATTTTAGCGCCAGGGAAAATAATCACATTAAACGATATAGAAATGGTAGAAGTCAATGACTTGAGTTGACCTACTTTGAAATACACGTGTCACTTATCTAAAACAAATACAGTAAGATAAATGAGCTTTCAAGTAAATTGGCTTTAATAGTTTAATTATCACTCTTTATTGTTTTAACCTTTGTAATTGTCCATCTGAAATAAAATGATTTTATTGCCATAAGTCATTTTTTTTATATTCATTTTTTATTTTACTTGCATACTTACCTTTGCAAAAAAGTATAGATAAGTCGATAAAATTAACATTTGTTTATAAATACATTCTTTTGATTGCTTCACTAAATTTCATTTAAAAAGGCCTTCTAAAATATTAAAGGTGGTATCAAACAGTTTTTTTCTCTCTCTTAAACAATAAAATAAATTAGTGTTGCCTAAAAGGATCCTGCAAAATAATGTTTATCTATGCCATTTATCATGTATCTTATCTGAGCCACTCTGCACAGTTAGCTATTTTTAGACTAAGAAAACAACATGTACTTGACCACTCACTTTTGACTTATATAAACATCTGGGTTATCCACTGTGACATCAATATCTATTTTTAGCAAGAATTGCCCTCATACATATTTATAGATTGGAAACAATGAATACTTAGATTAATTTATTATATAATTGGTACTGTCTTTGAATTAAGGTAGTGCTCAAAATCATATTTGATATTCAAAAGCAGCCAAATACCACCTTTAAATCAGTTACAATCAAAAGACTTCACAAATTTGTCAAGAAGAAAATGAAACCATTATATCTTGATCAGGTAGCATATCCTAGACAGATCTAATTTAAATCAAGGTCACCATGTTTCTTGAAAATTAAAAAAATGAACCTTTAAAAAATATGAAACATATTTGACTTGTTTCTGTAAAAGATAATGCAACAATAGTACAAAAATGCAATGGTAATAATAATAATAAAATTGTTTGACTGATAAGAAAATAGTAAAAAAAAATAAATAAAAAGGTGTGCATAGATAAGGTGAATTGTTCCCTTATTGGATACAAATCATTTTTGTATTTATATACCAAAGTGTTGAAGAAGGTGGTCTAGAAAGTGATAAAACTGGGCTATACTGGAGTAAGGGGGCTTTTGGAGTAATATTTTGATAAAATTTAAAATTAATAGAAAATTTTGATAACATTTAGAATAAAAATAAAAGTAATACCAACTTTTGTTAATATATTTTGTCACATTTCTTTTGATTTCTTTAACACATTTAAAAATAAGAAAAAAATGCTTAAATACAAACATTTATTTTAAATATAAGAATTTTTTTTTATTTAAATGTTTAAGTAGAGAACAAATATAAATAGGCTAGTGAACAATCTGCAAAAAGAAGCATAAAATGAAGAATGACATAACAGTTCCAATCATTAGGGAATACAGTTTCTCAAGAGTCAGTTTTATAAAGAAAAAAATCTGCAAATTCTGAATAAAAGTTTCTCATAGAACAGTGTTGCAACCCTTAGCTTTCTACATTTTGTTAAAAACCCAAGCTAAATTTTCAGGATTTTTGGCTTTACTATTATATATGTTACCTGTCAAGGTTGATATACTTATAAACAGCAAATAGTGCAGACTAATAATCAGACAGCTAACGTCAGGGAGCTGGCTGATCTGGCTCTGCACTACTTGCCTTAGCCATGTAAACACAAAATATAGGTGAACAAAAAACACATAGACAGCAGATAAAAGTTAAAAAAGATCAATTTAAAATTACTGAAGGAGGATTCATTTTACATGTATCTCAGAATAAAATGATCAATTAAAGCACCAAGCTTTTTTTTAGAATATGAACAGTAATTAGGGGATGTTGTAATCATTGATTGAACATAAGTAAGTCATATGTTTCTAAAACATAATTAAAACCATCACCAAATTCTAACAAAAGTTCACCTCAACCATCTGTTAGATAATTATAACATATCATGAAGTACAAATGTTATTCCTTTTATTTATATTAGAACAACTACTGAACTAAGCTAATATGAGCCAGTTAAATTTATTAACAATCATTATAGGTATTTACTAATAAGTTATAACTTTATGTATACATAATATGACATTTTGACTTAGTCTTTAACTCCATGCATAAAAAAAGACATACTGACAAAGACTTAGCAACAAATATTGTAGATCTCTGCTGAGAGCTGGCAGATCAGGATCATCATTTTTGTCTACTAGGCCTAAACAATGTGTGCTGAGCAGAGTTTAACAACCTGATATAATTGTTATCATTTAATCAATCAATTTGAAATCAAATTACAATTGTACTTATGTATAACCTTAAATATTTTAATTTTCAAAAAGGAAAAGTGTCACAAATAGGATGAGATTCTTTTGTTTGTTTGTTTCCAAATTTATGTCACACAACATATCCCATATTAAACCACTTGCTAAAAAAACTAGCTTATGAAAAATGAGCAAAAACTGTTACAATCAAAATCTGCTATCTGTCCACTAGCTAAACATACCAAGTTACCACATGTGTTAAAACACATCTTAACTGATGATATGAATTGACTTTAAAATGCTTATAATAAAAATAATAATTATTTTTTTATCAAGATATAAAAGTATAAACCAGAGCCTCAACTATAAGCAATTGACAGGATAAAACTTGTGATTAGGAAAGAATTGTGCTATAAATAGTAACAGTGAATATAAATAAGTGACTATATTTAAAAATATGAATATATTCTATTATAAATATAATAAGTAATCTATATATAGATCATAGTGTTATTTTTAGATGTGAAAAAAGTCTATTTAAATAGATGAAGTGGGCTATAATAGAACATGATTTTATGTTAAGATATGAAAAAATGAAGCCAGGAACCAATGTGATGGAAGCCAAGGTTAGGTGAGTGAGAACTCTGGATAGTGCCCAGCATGCACAAGTTGGAGTTGGAGCAAGGCAGAGACAACTTACAGGCTTCTCGGAGTTTGTCTTTGTCGTAATTCAAGGACTCGTAATCGCTCATGGCAATACGACTCACTTGAATTCGCAGTCGCTCAGGGACTGAGGGTGGACTGAAAAACGCAAAGTCAGGACTGAATTCTGGATTGAACAAAACTGTTCTGACCCAGTGCCATGCAAAGGCACCAATGGCTGGCTAAGAAATTAAAGTGAACCAGACACAATTAAACATCCTACACTTTTTAAAAACTTTTTTTTTTAAAAATACATTTTGTTAAACTACAATGAATAACTAATTACAATCATTTTTGGTAATTTATCTTACATGTTGTAAAATGTTACTGATGTCTTTAGGTAATTAAGTCATTAGAAACTTTATCAAGTATAATTTCACAGTGTTCATGTGTGAATACACATTAAATGCCTCAATCAAAAACAGTGCACTGACTCACCAGGCTTGATAGTGACACGATAATTCAAGTAAAATATTCATGCAGATCATGTGTCCTTATGTCACCTGTACATATGCTTTACTGTGTCCAGTCCACTTTAAGTTATCTACAGTATGTTACACACAAATAACTTTTGAGAAATCCTAAAGAAAGAATGACATTGCTACCATATTTAGTTGTGTTAGTTTATATGTTCTTTTTACTTTTTCTCCACAAAAAAAAGGGAATAAACATAATTTTGTAGGTATCTGATAGAAAGAGATTAAGCAAGTGGCCAGTTTGCTCAGACTGTACAATATTCATCCAGTCAGCAAAGATTTCAGTTTTAACTGCACTGGCTGGCTGAACATTTTCGCCCACTCTTGGGCTCTACTGACTGAGCCAACAAAGCTCCAAGATGAAATCTTTTTTCAATAAGGCACATCAAAATTACACATTAATCATTGAAATTTCTAAAATTGAATAAGAACAAATGATGTTACATTATATTTGCTTTGTCAATTAATTACAAGTAATTTGAAATTTACATAGATATCTTAATGGAATCAGTAGTCATATTTAGACATTAAAACCATTTTTCCCCTATAATGTGCTTGGTTAAGATTATAATAGAATTATGATTTTTTGCTGTTGTTATTGTACTTTACATGTACATCTTATAAAAACTGTTAGAATAAGGCCAGTTGTAGATTCTGCCATAAACACAATAAAAAACAGTCTATTAAAATGTTTACAGTAAATTGACATCACCTAAAAAAATGAATGTTGAAGACACTTTGGTTATTACAGTGAAACATAATTGTTATATAAAGCAACAAAGATGTATGTTTATAAATTTCTTCAAATTATGTTCATATCGGAGACATCCCCCAGCCAATTATTGGTCCAGGAATATCCTAGATATATGTTTTGGGTAGAACCACCAGTGAATACCAGGTCACATGGAAGACCTCCCAACATGAAAGATCTCACTACAACCAGGGCTCAAATCCATGATAACCACTTAGCTATTGGAACCTAGCACAAATATATGCACTTACATTGAGAAGTTTACGCTTATTTTCAGATTGATTTGTAAGTTTTGTCTGCTTTTTATAAAAGTGTAACTTTCACTGAGCCCAGTCTTATTAATATTGATAGATTAGTCATCATCAGTTCATTCATTTGCAAGAAATATTTGCTGGTTAGACTGGAATGGGTAAAAAGTATAGCAAGAAATATTTGCTGGTTAGACTGGAATGGGTCAAAAGTATAGCAAGAAATATTTGCTGATAAGACTGGAATGGGTCAAAAGTATAGCAAGAAATATTTGCTGATAAGACTGGAATGAGTAAAAAGTATAGCAAGAAATATTTGCTGGTTAGACTGGAATGGGTAAAAAGTATAGCAAGAAATATTTGCTGGTTAGACTGGAATGGGTCAAAAGTATAGCAAGAAATATTTGCTGGTTAGACTGGAATGTGTCAAAAGTATAGCAAGAAATATTTGCTGGTTAGACTGGAATGGGTAAAAAGTATAGCAAGAAATATTTGCTGGTTAGACTGGAATGGGTAAAAAGTATAGCAGGAAATATTTGCTGGTTAGACTGGAATGGGTCAAAAGTATAGCAAGAAATATTTGCTGGTTAGACTGGAATGGGTAAAAAGTATAGCAGGAAATATTTGCTGGTTAGACTGGAATGGGTAAAAAGTATAGCAAGAAATATTTGCTGGTTAGACTGGAATGGGTCAAAAGTATAGCAAGATATAGTTGCTGGTAAGACAGGAATGGGTCAAAAGCATTTAAGAACATATAAACTCGCACCTTTCTTTGTTATCAAATGTTGAAGTTAAAACTACTGAATTTAGAACACCCTTCCTACCTTGAATAAAAACTGAGAAGTAGTCTTTAACTAGGTTGTATTAAAACATACAAATCTCAATATGTAAATGACATTAACTTTATCATTTATTGAAGAGGTTGTAATATTGATAAATTCTTGAAATTTTGTAACAAGTAACAAGAAAAGATCATAATAATTAAACATATTGATTGTATGTGTCTTAGAAAAGGTGTGATTTTTATAAATAAGCATTTTGACAATTGTCTTTTTTTAAAAGGAATACATTGAAGAATCAGAAGTAATCTTTTTTGTCTACTTCCAAATAAAGTAACACATTGGTGAATCAAAATTTGAGTCACTTCGTTACTTGTAAAAGAATTTTCAAGAATATGCATCAGAATAAATATCAACTTATTTGTTTTCAAAGAAAATTCCCTAATTGATGTATCAGCATTAATTATACTTACGCAATTGGCATCAATGAAAAATCACTAATTAGGTGTTAATGATGTAATTGTACTAATTGCAATGGAAATGCACAAACTGGTTAAACAGAATTAAAATGTACTATTCTGTTTATTATCAAGCAAATTAACCAAAATATTAATGTGTTAATTAATTAAATTATAACATTAGAGAATAAAGTTATTTCTTGTTTACTACAAATTCATAATTACATGTATCATAAAATCTCTGACTTCTTTACTGGAGATGACAATTTTCCAGCTACTGTTTCTTAATTACCGACACACAATTTCTTTCTTACATCTACATTGTACATAAAAATGTGCCAAGATAAACTGCTTGAAACTCAGTAGCAATTGGCACATATCCTGATCATACAGCTTCCATAAGGAGTCAGCTGATCTGGGTCTACACTGGCTGCCAAACCTTGACTTATTCATGCCACTAGGCTTAAAGTTATTTAATGCACATACTCTTTAAAAATTTATTTATTGATGGATAAGAGTAAATACTTACTCGTTTGTAATTGGCACGGAGCCCCTCCGCTTTGGCTTCATGATCATGTTCACTTGGTTTCGCAGGGTTATTTTTATCACAGAGGGTGCTAGTCTACACGGTTCACCATCCACCTGCACTGGAATGGGTTTGGTTGTGGTCAGCCTAACCTCCCGACACTGGACTATACGTTCACCATGTCCACCGATTTGTAATGTTGCCTAGAAGCCAAAAAAGTAAGTCGGTCAGTACCTCAATATTTCCCTTTTTATCATTTTAATGTTTATGATATTGCATTTAAAAAGTAAAAATTCATAAACATTGTCGGTATATCTAAGATATAGACTCTTGATCAATTCACTGCTGACCACTTGAGGAATGTGTGAATAGAAAGATGATGAGGATGAGGAGGAGGAGGAGGACTGAAGAAAACATTGACAATGGTGATGACAACAACAATTACCAACTATGATTATAACTCCCATGTAGATTTACATGTGTCACTCACCAGGGAGGAGTATGTGAAGCCAATCACCTCCAGATACCCATCATCTTGTTTCTGAGGCTCGAATCCCGCTGCATTGGGGTTACCCCATGGCACAGTTCCACTAGCAAATCTGAAAAACATACGCTATTTTGTTTAAATCAAGCTGAGTAGGAATAAATTTAACATGGTTTATTTATAACGCCATTGTTTCTTTTTACTTATTATTCTTTTGTTTGTTTTTTGTTACATTGCACCAAATCAGTCATGGTCATTTCAGTGACATCTAGCCAATTATCAGTAGAGGAAGACCCTAGACTTTTGCCTTGGTAGAACCATCTGCACACGACAGGTTAGCTGGAAATCCTCCCTACATGTATTCTAATGTAGAATTAAAGACAACTAAAGATATATATTGCCAACATACGATGTTTAACCCGTGTAAGAGGAACGACATAAAAAAGGGTGATAAAACATGAATCTTTTAGCACTCCTGTATGATAGTGACCTATAATGAATATTAGTTGGAGTTTAAATGCCTATTATAAAGATCCCTAGTCTATATATGGCCAAATGTATAACAAAAGGCTGCTTTTTTTACTGTTCCCTTACTTAGTTCAATAATTGAGATAAATTAGTCTCCCAGCTAATATGAAACATGTTTAACTATAAACATGCTGCATTTTGTTAAAAAAAAAAAACCCACGCTAGATATTTTGTGTTTGGTAGGTATGTTATTTATATTCCATGTAAAGTTTAATATACTTTTTTATAGAGACTAGATGGCAATTAGTGCTGATCCTATACAGACAGTTCCCAGAAGGGAGCAGTTTGCTTGTACGGTATAACCAACAGTATTTCAATTATCTGGATTCGGTTACCACTTGAAACAGATATAGTGCTGCCTTCACTGTGTATACCATGTGTATACACAAGGCAGGATACCACACCAAGTCACAATAGCCTGATACCAGCAGGCCTGATACCGGTTTGGGTTTGAACCCGGGCCTCTCGTACCTGAAGCCGAGGCTCTACTGATTGTGATATCAGGTTCGATGCAGGGAGCACTCTGAACTGCATCAAAACTATTTGCCTAAACCATACAAATACATTAATGGCAGACTTAGAGTAAGTAAAAAACCTAGTCTCACTGCAGAAACATGTCACAGTTGAGATTTTGCTCAAGCTAAAGTTTGGTCTCGCAGAAGAATTCGTAAACAGGCAATTTCCTTATTATTGTACACCAGTAACACTGAAAGAGGTCTAGTTTAGCAACATTATTTTGGCAATCATGTATATTCATATGTTTACATAAACAGTAAACAAAACATGCAACTAGTTTCAATACTTTCAGAAGAATTTTTTTTGCACCTGATGACTTGCCTGCTTCCCAATGCGTAGCTCGTTTGAGTAACCACAGAATAATTTTTACCATTATTTGCACACCTTTAATAGCATACAGATTGTGATTAAGACTAGTTTTAGGTCCATCACTTACATGAGCTTTTCATCTCATTAACAACTTTTTCATCCAATCTCTCAACATAATTGAATTACTGAAAAAAGTGTTTTTTTTCTTTGATATATATCATGAATCATTCTTTGGACCAGTCACATGTCTGTCCTGAGCATGCTAAGCAGGAAAACTTGTAATTGATTCGAGACACTTTATATTTCACCTTACTTTACCTACCGCATTTGTTTATAACTAATTAACTCTGTAATTATTCCTTAGCAACTCCAAATAAACAGTCTCCATAGCAACAAGTGTAAGGCCTGAAGCTACAACTTTAAGCAGAAACTTGCTTACCTGAAGGTACATTATTTGCATAAGCCTGATCAGTTTGAATATAAGTCAGTTTAAGAGTTAAGTATGGTGGATGACTAGCGATATGTCTGTCTGCCAGAGTTAAATGTTGTCCAATGTTAAGAGTTGTAATTTCTGTCCCATATTTAAGGACACTTTAATCTGTGTAATTAAGCAACACTCCTGTCTTTAAACTAGACTGAATTTTTCCGGATCACGCAACAACTATTTATAAGCAATCCCAAAATATATTTGCTTACAACTACATGTAAACATTGCAAAAAAATATTGCTAGAGTCTTAGCAGCAAGTAGCGCAGATCTTGATTAGAGAGATTCCTGCAGGAGCTGGCCTATCTGGATCCACACCATTTACCAAAGCTTGATTAATAAGTGCTAAGCAGGCAAGGAGTTTAAACTGATACACAATTCAGATAATTGATATTGTCAAGGTAATAGAAATCTATAATAGGACACAAAAAGCCAAACTTAAAAGGTTGTTTGTCTCATTGAGCAAACTTGAAAAGTGGCAATCTATATACCGTACTTCATTCACTAATTGAAAGACAAATTTTGTCGATTACAAGTATCTAAGGGGAAGAAAGGATTTAAATGAATGACACATTTTTTTTAAAAGCATGTTGCAAATTCTTCTCTGCTTGAAACACAAATCACAAAGGTGTCTTTTGTCTAGATACATTAAAAGCTCATTCATGTATACTTAAGCCAAAAATGTTTTAAGAAACTATAAATAAAGCTTTAAGATCTATAAAGTACCAAATTCTCAAGTAATGAGAGATACATCTGCAAAAATAATGAGCCACATTACTTTTGACAAGAAAAACAAAAAAAGTCATTTAAAATGACCTTCCGTCCGGTAATTAGTACAACATAAAAGAAGTCTGTTGAAAGGTGTGTTTTTTCTGCAAGGAAGGCAGCACTGTGCAAAGAAACTATATTGCAGACATTTAAATGCCTTGGAATACATAACTGGGCTATTTGCCTTGTGTGGATGAAAGAAAAGCAATTTAACTAGACAAGTTGACCATTTTCTTGACAATGATGTTGAGATTCCTGGTGAAAAAGTCAGTCCAGAAAAGAAATAAAAGATGTTTATGCATCACTTTGAATAAGACGGACTGATTAGTATTTACTTTTTGTTGAGACAGTTAATCCCCCAAACAGCAAGGAGTGTTAGTTCTTCTATAGAGATGACAGAACTTTAAAGATTGTTCAAATTTATCAAGAAAGAAAGACCGATGATCCAACAATCAAAGCTTGAGGTTATAGAAAATGACTTTGTAGTCTATAAGAGCGGCTGTTATAGGACAGGACAAGATTGTTTCCTTATTAAACTTTGACCAATCTATGATGTCATTACACATGTTTAAGTTTGAGTTTGAGTCTGAGATTATTCCTAAGAATCTCACTGGTTCAAATTAAGAAGTTATTCAAATCTGAAAACAAATGTTTGAGAATTATCAACACGGTGATTATTGTTACAATCTTAAAGGTTGTATCAAGACAGTTTGTCTATATGTGCTATATGTAACAATATCTGACCTCTGTTTGGGGTATTTGTGCATAATTTCTACAGAAACAAAAACCATACTTTAGTCTAAACTTTGACGATTTTCAACAGTATCTCAATTTTGGCTCAGTAAATCTCTTTAATCAACATTTAAAATGTAAATTCTTTTCAAATCTATAAATAAGAACGATTGAAATTCCTGATAAAAACAGACATCTACATCACAGCGGTTGACGTGGATAAGCTAAAACATAAGTGGTCTCATGGTTTTCTTAGCTTAAAAATAGCTAACTGTGCAGCATGGCTCAGATAGGAAATACATGTTGGTAATGACGGTTGTGGCATAATGGTTCACTTTTCAGACTGGTGTCAGTCATCAATAAGCAACATTTTGTGAGATCTGTTATCCAACTATGGATTTAAAGTTACTTTGATCTTTATGTCAAAAATGTGAAGGAAACTTCATTTTGACAATTTAAGTTATAATTAAACTTTAAATTTTTATCAATTCTTGCTTCAAATAACAAAACCCTCTCAATTAAAATGGTTGTTTGTTAAACTTAAAAAATTGACATAGAGCTAATCCATACACAGTTTTCATATACTCCACATATACATGACCATAGTCGATTAATGGACAAATAGGGTTTTTAATTGGATGAACATTGAATGGGAGATTACCATAATGAAGAAGGACAGTTTACACAGCAAAACATTTTAGTGGTGCATGGAGCCCCACTTTACCCAGCATTTATGTAAACAACAATTGAAGCCAGTTCTAATGATGAATTGGTGTTAATGGATTTAGAGGGCTTTTGTTGCTTATGTAAGTAATGCATAGTAAATTCTATTTCAGTTTTATTAATATAAATTTACCTTATAATACGGAAAGCTGTTTTTACCTGACCTGCCAGCCTGTATGTGCAGTAAGTTACTAAACGCTGATCTAAACACAGATGTGAATTAACACACCAGTGTGTATGTTTTGTTTAAGCACAAAGCATATGCCAAGAAATACAAAATGTAAAAAAATAAAAATTATGTTGTGAAAGCTGGGAGTGCTTAGTCTCTAACAATATGGATTCTGACCATGTCATAAAGCTTTTAGCTGATAAACTAACAATTGTTAATGGGTTATTAACAACTATGTTATGAAGAGTTAAATAAGATGAGCCAATCTTACCTTGGAATGTTAAGAAAGAGAAGTGAATGTAATTTCATATCTACAATCTTCTGAGTCAGGTCCACACCATCACACTGAAATGAAAAAATAACATACATGTATTATGCAAAAAAAGTATTTTGAGTCTGTATTAAATGCTTTATGTTAGGCTTGAGGCATGGCATCTGTGTTGATCTTTGGTTGAAAAAAAATAAAAAAGAACTCAACGGTAAAGAACCTATGATAAAGAACAAGCCAGATGGACAGATTGTTCTGTTGACAAATTGTTTTCTGTTGACAAATTGTCTGCAGGCTTCAAAACCACATCACATCATGTCTGAAGAAATATGTCATTGACTCTAGTCATTTAATTACTGGCACTGCAATAAACAGTAAACATTTAAGAAAAATGAATAAGTACCAGACATTCATCAATTTGTTGGTTCAATATACAATCATTGCACCAATTTAATTCTTTGCTTAAAGGCCTTCGTTGCATTTCCAAGATTTCAGATGAACAGACAGATAGGTTCACTTTTAAAACCTGAATAATCAAAGACTGGCTATAAAAACATAATGTGATATTTCTTACCACAAGTTGAATTTGTTCAGAGAAGCCTTTCCAACTTCGTTTCAGCATGTCTCTGCCTCCAGCCTATGGATGACAGAGATAAGACATATAACTATATCTAGGTACAATAATACATAGGCACTTAAAGCACTCCATACTGTTTTATCTCAAACCCTTTAAACTGATTTATCATAAATATTATTAAATAAGTTATTTACAATTAACTGAAAAAGCATAACATATTTATTATCCAAAATAAAATACTGAAATTGTCAGTATTCAAGATTGAGTAAAAATACTGAAATTGTTGTTTTGGAGAATGTAAAGATATTTTATTATGAGTATATTACAGTGGATAACACACATGTAATAGCTATAATAAAACTTGAGGATGCCAATGTTGAAACGTGCATATAAAATCAAATTAGTCTTTCTAAAATTTGTTTTAAAGTTTGCAAGTTTAAAGGCCATTTTTTAAAGAAATATCAACAATTTATTGTAGAAAATATAAAATATTGCAGCAAATGCAAAAAATGCACATACAAAATGTACATATCTTGGTATAATGTAGAATCTTGAACATGGGATGACATACAAGTACAATGAAGTGTTACTTATATGTTTTTAATATCTTTTATTCAAATATGGTGAAATGTATGAATCAAAGTTTAATGGCAAAATTGTATGAATCTTTGAAGTAGTCATGTTTATATATAAAACAAAACACAAATTTCTTATATTAATCATCAGACTAGTAAAAAATGTTTAAACATTCAGTCCAATCTTTCATATGGACAAAAATAAATAACATCCTTTTGAAATATAAAAGTACAAATTACTAGTGAATAGTGCATGTAAATGAGACATTTAAATACAAGAAAAAATGCAAATACAATGTCTTTTTTTGTTGCTTAAAGACATCTTTGAAAGGTTATGTTTAGACTTACCCCTGCATAGAACATTTTATTTCTGAATCTGCTATTAAACTTTTCGGGATTGGCCTCTGAAAGACAAAAACAGGACATGAAAAACACCAGACCCAATATTGTATGGTAAAGAAACCCTTAGCCTGCTGAGCATATATTTATAAAGCTAAGCCAAATAATGTTGATCCAGTTCCGCAAGCTTCTGCAAGCTTTCTGCTGAAGCTATCTCATCAGGATCTACAATAATTCTGCTGAGTCTCTTGCAATATTTTTTTATATCTTCGTATGTAGTTGTACGGGAATAATGAAGATTTATATTGACTTTATAAAATGAAGCAAGCTAAGGACTCTCTCAAAACAGACAAAGACACTGTGAATTTTATAGCCTATTCTAGTGCAAAAGCAAGAGTTTTTCATTAAAACAATGCATTGTAAATGATGTAAGGTAATAAGATGTCCCTTGAGACGGCAGCAGTTGTTGCAGAAATTTAAATGTGAATGCAAGAAAAATTATGCAAAGTGGTCTGTGAAAATACAATAACTTTTGTACTAAGATTTCATAAAAGAAGTGTACTTTTGTTAAACAAAGGTGAACATTTGCATTTCCTCATGTTTGTGATATTGATGTTAGTCAAAAATGATAATATGTCTTTATTCCATTTTATGTACAGCTGGTTTCCTTTGCTTAAAATTGATTGGAAAATACTAGAAATACCTGGTTGTTTTAAATAAAGCTCTATTTGTAGAATAACCACGTGGACTGATTCTAATCAAATGAAGCAGCAATGATTGTAAAAAATTAACCATATAACATTTCAGCCATTTATAGAAATGGTTAGTGCCAAACCTCTTTGTCAAGAAGTATTCTAGCTGACCTGCCATGCATGAGGAAACTTTTCAAACATTTTTATTGTTGTTTTTGTTGTCCATCCAACTGGCCATCACCACATAAAGCACAAATGATAGCTCAAATACATGACAAAGATGGTCACTAAGTCCTTTTATGAAGATACTCTTGACTAAAATAGTAATATATGTCAGTAAAATGTGTGCAAAATAAGTCGTTCAGCCAGTGGGATGCACCTACCTCTGGATTCATGGAACTCTAGGGCAACATGGGCATCTGCACCAAGACTGAAGTAGTTGTTACAGACGTCAAGGGGCAATCTGTCCTTGACCTCCTCCTCACAGGGTTCAGGGTCAACTCCCTGGTTGGGGGTCAATTCTAGGTTCCACCTGGGGGCACCAGGAGTAAAGGCATTGAATAATATGCAAAATATTAATTAAATAAACTTAATTAATACTTAAATATCTTAAAAAGTAAACATCTTTGCTTACTTACATCTAGGGTCATATAAAATGATACCCTCATGGTCAATTGATATACTTAAATGCACACATGGGGAAGGGTCAATCCCTTGGAAGGGGAGCAACAGTTTAACATCAATTTCTCAAGAGATCTTATATACACAAGAAATAACTTGCTGATGAATGTATATGAAAATGCCAGAATCCTTCATTATTAATAGAATAAAATATCAAATTACAGCATAATCAATGATTATAACTACATGTTACATGTAATATGATGTAAACTTATAAACATTTACACACAAAACTTTGACCTGCATGCATATGCACCAAATTTTCAAAAAGTCAAACTGGTGCCATATATCTCATAAAATCTAACAGGGAACTACCAAATTTTGATTAATATAAGTTGTAGGGTGATCACAAGTAAGACACATGCTTCATTGTGGCACTGGTTAATGAAATATAAGCTTAATAGTACTTGCATGCAAAAATGTAACATGACGCAGGTACCAAAGCTAGGGTGCCTGTAATAGATCTTCATATTTTGGAATGATAGAACTAAAAAGTTTAAGGTACAAAAGGATAAGATTCATTTTCATCCCTGTTCAGACACACTATATGTCTCTTCGAATGGTACTAATTATGATTTTCTTGCTATTAAAGACATGACAAAAATGTTTTAAAATTAACACAGTTTACAACTTTGTATTTTGTTAATGTTTCTTGTAATGCTCAATTACCTTCATCATAAAAATGTCACTTCAATGTTTCAATTTATTAGAGTAATTGTTGACATGTGTAATATTTTATCACTAAACTGATGTTTCAATTTATTAGAGTAATTGTTGACATGTGAAATATTAAAAAAATTTAATATATTTTCTGGCATAAAACCAAATTTGCTTGTTGTAGTTTACACTCACCTGTCAAGCTGAACCACTTGTCCATCTTCTACATTGCATAATATCTTACTGATAGGTTCGTCTGTGTAACCCTGCAATACATATCAATTCAAATATTAATTTATTTATACAAAAGATCTTTTCTAGATTCCTAGTATTGTAACTTAATTGAAAAAAAAGAACACAATGTATTTAAATAAAGCAATTAATTTCCACCAGTATGTCTGGTACTGGCCTTCAAGATATTAAAACCCTGCTTCTTAACTACCACTACATGTCTACAACTATGCAGCTACATGTACAAAGACTCAGCTGGTATGGTCATGTTTACAGGATGCTGTTAGACAGTGCTGTAAAAAAAAGGCATTTGATCTCTAGGTCTCTCACCCATGCAGATGTGGTCAATCGAGAAAGAGATGGTGCCACTTTGTGACATTGACGCTAACAATCTTGACAGTGCAGATCCCAAGGATTGCTGAGCTTTAGGTCATCTAGTCAACCATTGAACCCCACCCAGTAGGAGTAATAACACAATGGGATAAAACTGAATAGAAGAAGAAGAATCAGACTTACCCCACCCCAGTTGAGTGTTCGTGCTAGATCGTTGCCAGTTCCGAGAGGCAGGATGGCCACAGGTGGTGCATTGACCAGGTTGAGGCTGTCAATGGCACTCAAGATCCAGCCCACTGTCCCATCCCCACCACACACCAACACACGCAGGTTAGGCACTTTTTTGTAGAGGTCCAGCCTAGAAATAGACACAGAAGATAGAGATGAGATATTGTGGTTTGATTATTCTCTTAATGCTACAAATTTCTAGACTTATGAAAAGAGTCCTTATAGTACAAGAGGCATTGCAATATTGTTTAACCCTTTTGCTCATGCATATACCATTTTACGCCTTTGTACGGCATTCACAATTATTCCTTTTACCTTCAGCAGCATCAACACACATACATATGGGTTTATATTTAGACTTTAATCTAGGTCATATAATTATATGCTGAAAGTGCATGTGTTTAAAAATATTAAAAACTGTTTTAAAGAAAATCAACAAAATCAAGCAAATTTCTAAAATTTTATACATTTACTATGAATGAATGGATTAGTCTGGAGTAAAGCAGAAGACTCAAAAAAGTATCAAATATTTTTGTACATTTTTTTAGTTTTAGAGAATTAATTCTTGATTTTTAAAGGTCAACAAAAGTAAGTGTCAGAGGCAATATTTTTAAGGAACACAGATACATTTTTCTGACTTAAACAAAGAAATTGTCCTTTACCTAAATATTTCATTACATATAAGAACATTTTATAACTTTCATTCATAAAACCATTTTATCTTTTGAATATGTTAGTTTGATTCAAAATTTTAGTATGACAAAGTAACTTTATCAACTTTTTATCATAAACTTTGTGGGTACAAGCCCTAGTCTTGACACATAATGGCACTCAATTCTTTTTGACACTCTCTACATTTAAAAACTTTAATTACCGATACACAGTTATACGGTTAAGGGATCAATTGAAAACAACTCTAAGTTACCAATTTTCTCCTACATTTTATATAACCAATACACAGTGTAAATCATAAAATTAGCAGCAACTTTGAAAATGAATTGGTAGAGTTACATTTTGCTAGAGACACTTTGCAGCAAATAGTGCAGATCCTGATCGCACTGCTTCCAGTGGGAGAAGATGTATCTGAATCTGCATTATTTGCCTAGTCTGGTCAAGTTTTGCTAAGGCCAGGATTAATCCCTAAATCCAAATAAGCATAAATTCATCAGGTTTCAGCAAAGTGTGCAGATCCTGAGCAGTCAGCCACAACTAAAAGCTGCCTGAACCTGCACTTGCTTATGTCAAGTATCTAGCATTATTTGTATCTGTAGTAACTTTTGCATGTAATAATTAGCAAAAATAAAAAAATGTCCAAGAATAAATATAGTTATTTATAACTAAGTCCAGGGTTCACAACAGATATTGAGACACAGAAGTTGCTGTTTTATTTCATTAATGCATAGCCAGACACCGTTCATAACCCAATTAACCAGGCTCAGTACTTTCATTACCATTCAAGACAGCAAAGTCACTTTTATAAAGGGCTAGAAGATAGTGGCTCTTAATCAACTTAATCAATACAAACTAAATTAACAATAGATAGAGATATGGCACACAACCCAGTCAGAAAGGGTGATTCTTTGTAGATACTGGCTTAATTAAGATGCTACCTCTATTCTTATTTTTTTTATAAGCACATTGCAGCAACAAAATATAAATGTATGGTCACTGGAGAGAGATGTCCAGCTATTTTGGTATGGGAAGACCTCAGAAAATGCCGAGCAAGAACCATCATTGCACAGCAGATCTGCTAGAAGAGATCCCACATTAACTTCTTTTAACTGACTGAGACTGACTGAGACTCGAACCCACGGCATGAGAGGCAAACATCCTAACTTAATACATAAAAAAGTATTAAAAATGATTTCCATGATGGCGCTTCAAGTTTTTTTTGCTCGAATGACCATTTCTTGGGTAGACACAACCCTCTTGCATTAACTCATTAGACGTGGTATCCGACAGTTTTGACCAAACAAATTTTCATTAAACTTCATAATAAACCATTGTTACTTAAACAGATCTCACAAAATCCTGTTTATTGATGTCTTACACCTGTCTGAAAAGCGAGCCACAACACCACTATTGTCATTTCAAACATGAATTTCCTATCTGAGCAATGCCGCCCAGTTAGCGATTTTTAAAATAAGAAAACCATGTGACCACTTCTGTTTAAGCTCATCCACGTCATCCACATTGATTTTCAAAGCATGAACAAGTGTTTATTAATGGGGATTACTGCCCTAAAAGAGATACTGTTGAAAACTCTTAGATCAAAGTATGATATTTCTGCAGAAATTATGTACAAATACCCCAAACAGAGGTCAGATATTGTTACATATATTAGATCTAAGCAAACTGTCTGATACCACCTTTAATGCCTGTTAAGCATACATTGATCAAGCATGGGCAAAAAGTGTAGATCCAGATCAGCCAGGTCCTAATGTAAGCTGTCTGACTGGGATGTACACTATTTACTGATAAGTCTACAAGAGATCAGAAACTTCAGTATATTTTGGATATAAAATAATTAGGAATGGAGTAAAGGATTGTAACAAATGTAGCAAGTTAAAATTTAACTACCTGTAGCAGTGCATAGTATACTGTTTTTTCCCATGGTTTCACTTGCTGTGTTAGGTTTGAGAGTCAAAGCTCAATCCCAAATTCACTAGCAAATCCATGTGACCACAGTTGTTAGAGGGTATTATCTTCCACATGGAATGATCTCATAACAAGCTAAAATAATATCCTAGCATCTTTTCCTTTTCCTTGTAACACATTGCAACACATCTGATTACTATTGACGTATGTCTATGTCACATGAACCTCCACACACACACCTCAACACCACCCCCAAATAAGACCCAACAATGAAGGGCTGAGATTGAGGTATGGTAAGGATAGGATAGGATAAGCCGGCATTTTTGCCGATACTGCGCAGCGACATTTCTATCATTATAGCACAGGGGCACTTATGAGGTGCCCAGGGACTGAACCCGGCCGGTCCATTATACTGACACCGACGAGTCAGGCGTAATGCTGTCCCCTTACCCCCGAGCGTTAGGAGGGAAGCCACTACTACCAACTTTAAAGTCTTTGGTTAGATCTTCGAACCCACAACCTCCCGATCCGCAAGCCGACGCTCTACCACCTGAGCTATTGCGGCCGGTGGTATGGTATGGTAAGTATGAGTTTGTTAAATATATTGCTGCAGGACACCCAAGGCAGCTCTCTCCCCTCAACCACACCCCCTTTTCTTTCTGACATAATGTTGTATGTAGGCAGTGATGTTATTAGATTTTAGACCACTATATACTAAATATTTAACATTTCACACCTTGCCAACTTTGGGGATTTGTGCTTCTGTGATGTTAAATACTGGTAGTTCAGAAGATAAAAAAAAAATATTTTTATTTTATTTTTTTAAAATGAATGTCTATAAATAGCATGACAGTCTTAATGTTCAGACAGGAATTATTATTTGAGGTATTTTCAGACATGTAAATTATGACTAATTATGACACATTGTTCAGACTTTTCTGAAGGTACATGTGCAAGGAAACCGCAAACTGACAACTGGCATAAAATAGGATACAATCCAAAGACAGTCACAGGATAGGCATCAGTGTTGCAGTTCCCTAATATTCAATCAACAACTGGAGACCATTCTCTAATTACACAAAGAAGAAATCTTGAGTCAATTATCTGGCAATTTTCTGAAAAAGGAACAGGCATTGGTATCGTGATTTGGGTTTTAATCAGAAAAAGTCTTTTTTCTAAGTGTCTCTGGATTGGTGAACAATGGAACAATGAAAAAAAAATTGAATAACTATATATATCAGAAAATAATACATTTAGTAGTAATTTTGTGCAAATCAATCACAACTCCTCGGTTCTCTGAAAACAACCTATTACTTATAACTACACAAGTTATACAAACAAATGGACAGAAAAAAACCCTAAGGAAGATAGCTACAGAAATAAGATCAGTGAGAAAAAGATCAGTGTCAGTGCATTTCCATTTATTATCAGGTAACTAAATGCCGAGTTTGCAGTGAATCCATTAAATCATTTCTAAAGAAGAAAAATAAACTAAGGGAAATAAAAAGAAGTTACAAAGGCAGAGTTATGGTTCTTGTGCACTGCACTTCTCCTTATCAAGATTGCAGTCAATATGTCCAACTGTTTAGGAGACATATACTTGTAAACATCATAGATACATTTAGAACTAACAGTTGTTTGCACCATACAGCTACATGTATAAATGTTGGTTAAACATATCCTTTTATAGAGGCTAAATCAACTCAAAACAGCAGATATGTTGATGAATTATTCGTACAATTGTATCAGAATAATGTAAATGTAATATCTATAAGTATACAGATGCACAGAAGGATTACTGCATATAAACATGGATTGGGAATAGATGAAAAATGAAATTGTATATTTTGTGTTTTTTACTGTTTTATCAATGAAATGTAATACAAATGATCGAACCAATTATATGAGCAAGCTTCAGAAAAAATGCTATCGTCACAAAATGACTTTATTCAAGACATCAGATATGGTGGATATAACCTTAAACTATCATGCACTGAATAAGACTGTCATATCTTAAATGTCACCATATTCTCTCTTGTTAGATGACATACCTTTCAGAGACAGCGCAAATAAGTAATATAATCTTTTAAAATATTTGATATGTTACAGCCACCTGATCTTGATTACATGATTAAATATGATTTGTCAATACACTTGTGTTTTGTATGAGCATGGCATTAAGGTACAAAAGAAAAAACTATACATAAAAGTACAAATTATTTTTTTTAATACTTTGATGGAACAAATACATTTTAACATTTCTAATTAAACAAATAGGGAAAGTAATTCCCACAAATTAGCAAGATATGTCACTAGAGTTGACATATGACCCCGGAAACTGTAAAAAATGTCAGACAAAATGATGAAGTTATGGCCAATACATTTATACATGTACATGTATATAGCATGATTTGTCATTTTTAAGGAATGATCTTCAATATTTGCTTTAATATGAACTTAAACTTAATGGTGCCATGTTATATGCAACATAACTCCAAATGTGAAGTAATGTACATTGAAGTTAAAGGTCCTTTGTATAACCACAACCGCTTTGTGGTTATATTCCATTGGAAACCATGATGTACAGTAAAACTCGCGCCCAAATCTTCGCGAGTTTCACGGTAGGTGTGAAAGTCACTATTGTTGCCGTTTTGCATCTTATAGCAATTTCAAGTTTGAGATAGACCAACTGATTTCAACGGTTTTATACGTGTGGGGATAAAGAATTTAGTTTGAAATATCCAATAATTTGACACATCCGAATTTGAGTTAAGCAGAGTCGAACTATATAGAAACTATAGGGAAAAAACGGGACCGTAGAAAACAGTTTGACATAACCGGAAATTTGAGATAACCGATTTTGAGATAACGAGAGTTGACTGTATATTTAATCCTCCCAACAGTACTTCCTAGGTAGAGCCTGTACTCACCTTGTTACTATCTGGGCAAGGTGAAGTAAATAGACCAAAGATAACCATCTTTGGGTAGCTAGATGGTTCAAACTTGGACTCCTAAACCCTTAAGTCCAGTTCCCAATGCCTGAACCACTAGATTACAAATGTTCACTACTATGCAATGTTTCAAGGTAGTATCAGACAGTTTGAACCAGTTGTTTTCCCTCATGCAACTAAATAAGTTATAGTTACATTACAAGAGCCATAGAAATGATGTTTATTGGTGCCCAGCATCCAAGTGAGAAGTAAAGCACAATGTGACATCTTACTTTTGTGATCCCATTTCATCATCACTATAGTAATCAGCTCTGACATCAATCTATTTTTAGCTTAAATCCCCATCATGCTTATTTATAAATTTGGAAGGAATGAACATTGAAAGTAATCATTCATTCATTATCAAACTACTACTCAAATAATTGAGGTGATGTTATAAACAGCCTTTATGTCAACGAAAGTGAGTTTATGCAATAATTACTTGCATATTCCCGAGAACTGAGATAAGGTACTGTTACAAGTATTAGATTTTGGCCAACTGTCAGATACCTCCTTAACAAGAAAGTACAAAAAGTAACTATTTTACGCATGCTTACCCCAATTTTGGTCCACCTTCGGAAAGGTCAAAAACCTGACGTGGATTCAGTAACCAGCAAAACTTGTGCAAAAGTTTTCCCCCTTGGTTCCCCCCTGACTTGGGGTTAATGAACACTAGCAGGGGTTTGAGCAATGGCGAGGGGATAGGCTTGATGATGAAAGGGCGATGGTGGTCCACAAGCTCCTTGCACGCACCTTTCTTCCGTTTCACTGACGATTTCCGTTTCTTGCGCAGCGAAGACTTGAAAGACCCCTGTAGAGGAGAGACAAGAAAAAGTGTTTTTATCAAAAGGTGATGTATTTTCTTACTTTTACTGTAATCACAAATTGTTTATGATTTTTAAACAAAAGTCACGTTCCTATATTGAATCTTTATCCCCATAATGTCTTTTACAATGAGCTGTAAGTTGGCTCCTCTCTTACCAAACAGATATTTTCTCAATTCTGATCTATTTTATACTTATCCAACATGTATGCATCCTTTGATACACAAGGCAACCGAAATTGTAATAATATTTGGGTTTGTTTTACAGGCAAAAGTGGCTATTTCTATTTTATCCACAAATAAGGGCATTGTGGCACAATACTCAGAACAGCCCCTCAGAAGGGAGATTAAAAGAGCAGAATTTTTAACAAAAAGGTATTGTTTATATTAGTAATACAAAATAAATTTTAAATTAGTCATAAAAAAGTGTTGCTTTATCTGAAGAAAGTGGCACTGAGACAGAAACTTTTTGTATATCCTGAAAAACATTGGCTAAGTGTTTAAGTGAAAAAGAAATACACTGTAATAATACTACATATAATAGAGCAACGAAATAAAATATTTGTTTCAGATATGTATAAAATTAAAGGGAAAATTGTTACCAATTGCTACCAATCTGCAAATTCAGGAAGGTATAAACCCAGTGGGAAATGTTCTATAGTACTTAGACTAGTTGGACAAATTGTTTAATTAAATAAGAAAATTCAAACAGGATCTTTGGGACATATGGGAATGAAAACAATGGCTATTAACAGAAAATGGAGGACATTCTGGAAATATCTGAAAAACATGTTTTATGTCTTAACTCTATGTCAACATCACAAAAAACGAGGTCCACCAATTTATTTGAAAGCTTGTTTTAAAGTAGGTAAATCAACTTCAAACCTTTAAAATATTAGGCAAAACGTTTGCAGAATCAGCAGCAGATAGTGTAGATGCAGATCAGACAGTTCCCTATACCTAGCTAGCTGATCTGAATCTACACTATTTGTATCTTAACATTATAAATATATTTTTAGCAGGCTATAAGGCATAGGCCTATATTCACCAACCATTCTCAAGCAAGAATTGCTCAAGTCATGGATTTCAATACACATTATCTTCATAATGTATTAAGCTTCAAGTCTGCGTTTTTGCATGACATTTTAACTTTGCCACTTAAAGCTTAAAATCACATTTGAACTTCATAAACAAGCTTAGTTTAATTGGTATGAAAATTGTGACTTGGGCTTAAGTCATGACTTAGGCTTAAGAAGGTTTTGTAAATATGGGCCCTAAAACTCATCTGATGAACTGCTGCATGCTAAACACAGATTTAGAGCAGACAAAAAAACAACAACACTAAATAACACTTCTCTTCTATTCTTTTATATATTCTTTATACTTATTTGATTTTCACATTTACAAGAATGTCTAGACAGCCAAAAAGAAAATGTTAGTTCATAAAATTAATTTATAGAAACTAAGCGTCATTTTAAGTTCAAATTAAACTTGAGACAAAATAACACAGACATGATTATATGTTTTGCATGCTGTATACAGAATATTGCAAATAGTTAATTGTACTACTGAATAACTGAAGTTATTCCAAATAATTGTATATTGAGATATTTATTTTTATAATTTAATTGTAAAATATATATAACTAATATTTTTTGTTTTTTTTGCTTTGTTCATCTTTTAGAAATTATACATCACAGCGATAGAAGTGTGGTCATTGTAGAATTGTCCAGCTATTTTGATTGAAGAAAACCCCAGACAAGTATTTGTGTAGAAGCATAAAGGCCTCAGATGTCAGCTGGAAGAGCTTTCAACATCAAGTCCTTCCTCCTGACCTTGAGTCAATCCCATGTGTTGGGAGGACCTTTCAACATTAAGTCCTTCCTCCTGACCATGAGTCAATCCCATGTGTTGGGAGGACCTTTCAACATTAAGTCCTTCATTCTGACCATGAGTCAATCCCATGTGTAGGGAGGACCTTTCAACATTAAGTCCTTCATTCTGACCATGAGTCAATCCCATGTGTTGGGAGGACCTTTCAACATTAAATACTTCATTCTGGCCAGGAGTCAATCCCATGTGTTGGGAGGACCTTTCAACATTAAGTCCTTCCTCCTGACCATGAGTCAATCCCATGTGTTGGGAGGACCTTTCAACAACAAGTCCTTCCTCCTGACCATAAGTCAATCCCATGTGTTGGGAGGACCTTTCAACATTAAGTCCTTCCTCCTGACCATGAGTCAATCCCATGTGTTGGGAGGACCTTTCAACATTAAGTCCTTCATTCTGACCATGAGTCAATCCCATGTGTTGGGAGGACCTTTCAACATTAAATACTTCATTCTGGCCAGGAGTCAATCCCATGTATTGGGAGGACCTTTCAACATCAAGTCCTTCCTCCTGACCAGGAGTCAATCCCATGTGTTGGGAGGACCTTTCAACATTAAGTCCTTCATCCTGACCAGGAGTCAATCCCATGTGTTGGGAGGACCTTTCAACATTAAGTCCTTCATCCTGACCTTGAGTCAATCCCATGTGTAGGGAGGACCGTTCAAGATTAAGTCCTTCATTCTGGCCAGGAGTCAATCCCATGTGTTGGGAGGACCGTTCAACATTAAGTCCTTCATTCTGACCAGGAGTCAATACCATGTGTTGAGAGGACCTTTCAACATTAAGTCCTTCATTCTGGCCAGGAGTCAATCCCATGTGTTGGGAGGACCTTTCAACATTAAGTCCTTCATTCTGACCAGGAGTCAATCCCATGTGTTGGGAGGACCTTTCAACATTAAGTCCTTCATCCTGACCAGGAGTCAATCCCATGTGTTGGGAGGACCGTTCAACATTAAGTCCTTCATCCTGACCAGGAGTCAATCCCATGTGTTGAGAGGACCTTTCAACATTAAGTCCTTCATTCTGGCCAGGAGTCAATCCCATGTGTTGGGAGGACCTTTCAACATTAAGTCCTTCATTCTGACCAGGAGTCAATACCATGTGTTGGGAGGACCTTTCAACATTAAGTCCTTCATCCTGACCAGGAGTCAATCCCATGTGTTGGGAGGACCGTTCAACATTAAGTCCTTCATTCTGACCAGGAGTCAATCCCATGTGTTGGGAGGACCTTTCAACATTAAGTCCTTCATCCTGACCAGGAGTCAATCCCATGTGTTGGGAGGACCTTTCAACATCAAGTCCTTCATCCTGACCAGGAGTCAATCCCATGTGTTGGGAGGACCTTTCAACATTAAGTCCTTCATCCTGACCAGGAGTCAATACCATGTGTTGGGAGGACCGTTCAACATTAAGTCCTTCATTCTGACCAGGAGTCAATCCCATGTGTTGGGAGGACCTTTCAACATTAAGTCCTTCATTCTGACCAGGAGTCAATCCCATGTGTTGGGAGGACCGTTCAACATTAAGTCCTTAATCCTGACCAGGAGTCAATCCCATGTGTTGGGAGGACCGTTCAACATTAAGTCCTTCATTCTGACCAGGAGTCAATCCCATGTGTTGGGAGGACCTTTCAACATTAAGTCCTTCCTCCTGACTATGAGTCAATCCCATGTGTTGGGAGGACCTTTCAACATCAAGTCGTTCATTCTGACCATGAGTCAATCCCATGTGTTGGGAGGACCTTTCAACATTAAGTCCTTCCTCCTGACCATGAGTCAATCCCATGTGTTGGGAGGACCTTTCAACATGAAAGTCCTTCCTCCTGACCATGAGTCAATCCATGTGTTGGGGAGACCTTTCAACATTAAGTCGTCCGGACCTTTCAACATTAAGTCGTTCATTCTGACCATGAGTCAATCCCATGTGTTGGGAGGACCTTTCAACATTAAGTCCTTCCTCCTGACCATGAGTCAATCCCATGTGTTGGGAGGACCTTTCAACATTAAGTCGTTCATTCTGACCATGAGTCAATCCCGTGTGTTGGGAGGACCTTTCAACATTAAGTCCTTCCTCCTGACCATGAGTCAATCCCATGTGTTAGGAGGACCTTTCAACATTAAGTCCTTCATTCTGGCCATGAGTCAATCCCATGTGTTGGGAGGACCTTTCAACATTAAGTCCTTCATTCTGACCATGAGTCAATCCCATGTGTTGGGAAGACCTTTCAACATTAAGTACTTCCTCCTGACCAGGGAGTCAATCCCATGTGTAGGAGGCCCTTTCAACATAAGTCCTTCCTCCTGACCATGAGTCAATCCCATGTGTTGGGATGACCTTTCAACATTAAGTCGTTCATTTCTGACCATGAGTCAATCCCCATGTGTTGGGAGGGACCTTCAACATTAAGTTCCTTCCTCCTGACCATGAGTCAATCCCATGTGTTAGGAGGACCTTTCAACATTAAGTCCTTCATTCTGGCCATGAGTCAATCCCATGTGTTGGGAGGACCTTTCAACATTAAGTCCTTCATTCTGACCATGAGTCAATCCCATGTGTTGGGAGGACCTTTCAACATTAAGTCCTTCCTCCTGACCAGGAGTCAATCCCATGTGTAGGGAGGACCTTTCAACATAAGTCCTTCCTCCTGACCAGGAGTCAATCCCATGTGTAGGGAGGACCTTTCAACATTAAGTCCTTCCTCCTGACCATGAGTCAATCCCATGTGTTGGGAGGACCTTTCAACATTAAGTCCTTCCTCCTGACCAGGAGTCAATCCCATGTGTAGGGAGGACCTTTCAACATTAAGTCCTTCCTCCTGACCATGAGTCAATCCCATGTGTAGGGAGGACCTTTCAACATTAAGTCCTTCATCCTGACCAGGAGTCAATCCCATGTGTTGGGAGGACCTTTCAACATTAAGTCCTTCATCCTGACCAGAGTCAATCCCATGTGTTGGGAGGACCGTTCAAGATCAAGTCCTTCATTCTGACCAGGAGTCAATCCCATGTGTTGGGAGGACCTTTCAACATTAAGTCCTTCATCCTGACCAGGAGTCAATCCCATGTGTTGGGAGGACCTTCAACATTAAGTCCTTCATCCTGACCAGGAGTCAATCCCATGTGTTGGGAGGACCTTCAACATCAAGTCCTTCCTGACCAGGAGTCAATCCCATGTGTTGGGAGGACCTTCAACATTAAGTCCTTCATCCTGACCAGGAGTCAATCCCATGTGTTGGGAGGACCTTTCAACATTAAGTCCTTCATCCTGACCAGGAGTCAATCCCATGTGTTGGGAGGACCTTTCAACATTAAGTCCTTCATTCTGACCAGGAGTCAATCCCATGTGTTGGGAGGTCAGGACCTTTCAACATTAAGTCCTTCATCCTGACCAGGAGTCAATCCCATGTGTATAGGGAGGACCTTTCAACATTAAGTCCTTCATTCTGACCAGGAGTCAATCCCATGTGTTGGGAGAACCTTTCAACATTAAGTCCTTCATCCTGACCAGGAGTCAATCCCACGTGTTGGGAGGACCTTTCAACATTAAGTCCTTCCTCCTGACCATGAGTCAATCCCATGTGTAGGGAGGACCTTTCAACATTAAGTCCTTCATCCTGACCAGGAGTCAATCCCATGTGTTGGGAGGACCTTTTAACATCAAGTCCCTCATCCTGACCAGGAGTCAATCCCATGTGTTGGGAGGACCTTTCAACATTAAGTCCTTCCTCCTGACCAGGAGTCAATCCCATGTGTAGGGAGGACCTTTCAACATTAAGTCCTTCCTCCTGACCAGGAGTCAATCCCATGTGTTGGGAGGACCTTTCAACATTAAGTCCTTCCTCCTGACCAGGAGTCAATCCCATGTGTTGGGAGGACCTTTCAACATTAAGTCCTTCCTCCTGACCAGGAGTCAATCCCATGTGTTGGGAGGACCTTTCAACATTAAGTCCTTCCTCCTGACCAGGAGTCAATCCCATGTGTTGGGAGGCCAGCAATCAGAGGAGTTACAAGTCCACAATTCAACCACTTGGTCATAGTTGCACTTTTCATATTTTGTTAAGTTTCCTTTCAAAACCTTTCTCGGTTTTTTTTTACCCCAAGAAGTGTGAGCTTTACTAGCGTGGTAGTTGAAGACCACAGTACAATGACAGTGTTATAGTTCTCAATGTACATGTAAGCTGTGAACTGTTCTTCAGCTTATTAAGTAGAATAATGAAATGCATGTGCAAATCTAATGGGCTGTGTTTACATAAAATGTAAAAAAGAAACAAAAAGTTAAAGTGAGAAAATATTTTACATTTAAATCATCCCATATTATTTTTTATTAATGTATCATTCCAAAACTTAGGCTCAGAAAGTTTTTGGTAGACCCTCAGAACCATCGTCGGATACCCCCGGTTGCTCTATTACGTTGCTCTCCATTCATCACCCGTGGGCAAATTGCTACTCATATCGTCATTTTGTTTACTATGAAATGCCGCAATCCGATTGGTTCGCTAAGAAAATCCAGCGGATCTGCCAACCAATCAAGTTTACGCTTACATACCACTTCAATAGCACTGTCATCTGACAGACATATTTTACACTTGCGATGCGCTGTACCGGTCGCCATATTTACGTTCTCAGGTCATCGTATTGATCTTCCAATTGAAGAGTATTTAATTTTGTAACCTATCATCTGATTGGATAATGTCTGTTCTGTTCTATTCAAATAAAACGACGAAATGAGTAGCAATTTGCCCACAGGTGATGAATGGAGAGTAACGTAATAGAATCAACCGGGGGTATCCGACGATGCCTCAGAACAAGCACAAGATGTTTGTCATTTGGTTGGACTATTTATTATGTACTAGGCATATGTAGATAGTGAATACTGGTTCTACCTAGGAAGTGAACAGAAGGAAAATTATTTCTTAGCCTGATATGCAAAAATTGATCAGTCTCAGTCTATTTAGAAAGTGTAGATGCTTATCACTCAGTCTCCACTGCTGATTAAGATCTACAGCATGTCTATATCAGTTCATTTAGATATATACATCACATAAAGGTTTATAAGAAAAGAAGTTTTTTTTTACAGTGTCTCTTAAACCAGTTACATTCTTAGCATTGTGCAAGTGTCTTGTACAGACATCTAAAAATTTAAAATTGGTTGGTAATGGTGGTATCCAACAGTTTTTCAACATCACATACATGTAATAACACCCTTGTTTTGAGGGAATTGGGGCATAATGTCTGCATAAACCCAAATTTTAGCATAAGAAAAGATGATACTAAAACAACCTCATTTGTAACACAGTTCAAATGTTTAAATAAATCGCTGCCAATATTCATTCTTTCTAAAGCTATAAATAAGCATAAGGGGGATTTCTGATAAAAAAAGTAATCAAAGTCAGAGTGGCAGGATGATGCTATAATATGATCTCAGAAGTAAGTGGTCACATGGTTTTCTTAGTTTTAAAAATAGCCAACAGTGAAATAGATGTTTGTAATGACAAGTTTTATGCTTCATTTTTATATAGATGTAGAACATCAATAAACAGCATCTTTTAGGTAAATTTTCTAGCAATAATAATTTATTTGTTTGTATGAGGGAAAAAGAAATGGTCCAAACTGTCCCATACCACCTTTAAGATGTAGAATAAAAGAGGACAGTTTAGATCGATCCCAATTTGATAGAGAAACAAAATACAAAAAAAATGGTTGTGGTCTCATTCTGCGGTTCTTGTATAACTATGGTTACAGGTGCTTCCAGTTTGGATAGCAGTCTGCCACAGTTCCTTTATGTGCTCATATAGCACTGGTGTTGTAAAGCCTCAACATGTTACAGGTAGAAGCTGTTTGTAACCTTGCATGACTGGATTTCTTGGGAAATCTTCAACTCTGTCAAGGCTGTAATGCTTTGCAAACAGTTCATGTTAAATTATTATTTAAAACCAGATTCAGTTTTGAACATTTCATTTATGCAATAATTATAACATGCTTTTATTATTTCTATTAGCAAATTTTACTGTTTATCTGAGAATATTACTGTAACTTCAAAGTAGCTGAGCTGTATTTTACCATCATGCAGGGGCCTGGGAATTGACCTATCTGGCAGCTTCCTCAGTTTGAACAAGTCAACAAGAAATATCTTTACAAAAGAGATGCAACCATGATAAAGCTCTGATACAATTTTTTAAATGTCTTTTTTAATAATTAGGTTTGTAAGAACAAAAACACTACCTTATACTTCTTGACACAGGCCCTCACTCTGTTCCCACCTCTTATTATGAAGTTGTTTATATACACTATACATGCCAAAACTGTATGGCATTTATTTTGGATTGTTTATGTCTTTAACTCTGACCCCTTTTTGAAACAAGAAGACCATGATGGCCCTTAATCGCTCACCTGAGGACACAGGCTTTTAGTAGGCTCATATCTGGCATCAAGTAATTTAAGAGTTATTTACATTAGAAATCTTTGGTGAAGACTGGACTATTAGTGTGGCCACTGGGTTGATAACATTTTCTAGAATATTACCTAGTAACCTACTCAATCCACATGAACCACTTCAAAAAATATATGTAAGATTTCTTGCTAGCAAACATTCTGGCCAAGTTTGGTGAAGATTGGGCCATCAATGTGGCCTCTAAGTGTTTTCACAAGGTTTTTCTAAATTTTGACCTTGTTACCTACTTTTGGACCCAACATGACCTAATAATATACTCATTCTAGATTTCATGCAGACAAACAATCAGATCAAGTTTGGTAAAGATTGGGCTAGGAATGTGGCCTCTAGTCTGTTCAAATGCTTTTTCTAAGTTTTGACCTAGTGACATCTTTTTTGACCCCTTAAGACCCAATAACGAACTTGTTCAAGCAGAAAAACTTTTGACCAAGTTTGATGAAGATTGGCCTGTAAATGTGGCCTCTAGTGAGTTCACAAGCTTTTTGTAAGATTTGACTTAGTGACTGACCTGTTGACACCACATGACCCATTTATAAACTCATTCAAGATTTCATGCAGGCAAACATTCTGTTTAAGTTTAGTGAAGATTTGGCTATAAATGTGGGCTCTAGTGTGTTCATAAGTTTTTCCTTAAATTTTATCTAGTGACCTACTTTTGGACCCCAGGTGACCCAATAATGAACTCATCTAAGATCTCATGCAGACAAACATTCTGACCAGGTTTATCGAAAATTGGATAAAAACTGTGGTCTCAAGTGTGTTCACAAGCTAAAATGTTGACACAGCATGACGGAAGACAGACGACAAATGACGGACGAAGCAGTATCGGAAAAGCTCACCTTGAGCACATTGTGCTCAGTTGAGCTAAAGATGTATGTCCCCGGAGACTTTGAATAGGCACAATACAGTATATATTGGTATCTGGTATTACTACCAATGGGAGAAGCACTGCTCTTCATTCGGGATTGCCCTGCGTCAAGATTTGAAAAGTAGGTCAAAAGTGACTTCACCGAATTAAGGGGCTAAAGATTCTCATACAACGGAAAATAACCTGCAAACACATTACTTTTATATGTATTACTACCAATGGAAGAAGCACTGCTCTTCATTAGGGATTGCCCTGCGTCAAGATTTGTAAGTAGGTCAAAAGTGACTTCACCGAATAAAGGGGCTAAAGATTCTCATACAACAGAAAATAACCTGCAAACACATTACTTTTATATACAATATCTTAGGTATTGTATCAGTGAAAAACACTCTCACACTCAGGGAAAATTGGTTCTTTGAAAGTAGACACATTTTACGGGTTTACCATACAATTCCATCGAGACATATTTGAGGAACTGATTAAAAAGTTGACAACTTTAATCTGATTCCCCACTGGTATTGTCTGCGACCTGCTAATAACTATGTTACTTCAAGTTTAACAGAACAAACTAAAAAAAGTCAGTTCTCTTCTGAATATTAAACCCTCAAATACATGTGAATACAGCCATATATACTCTCTGAATACAGCCATTTACATGTATACTCTCTGTATGTCAAGACATTCTTAGTCAACATTTAGGCCTTAATAAACAACAACGTAACAATGATCCAGAATGGATTACGAGATGTAAACTAAAAGACATGAAAACACACTATAATGGTATTTATAATTATGATGTTGTTGTTTTTTTAGATTAATAGATAAATGATTCAATCTTTGAGCCAATCAGGCATTAATTTGAAGCATAATTAAATAAAGTCGTCATCACAATATCATGCATTAAATATGAGGCAGCGTTCCACAGCCAGTCATTGTGTCATTTAATTATCATGATACATTTAGACATTGTCACTTGACACAGACATAGTGCTGTCTTGTCTGTGCAGGCATGCATTATATATCTACAGGAATACCAGACCCAGTCACCATTGCTGACATTCAGCCAACCATGTGAGAATCAACCCTTTATACGTCAATTGTACAAGCAAGGAAGCTTTAGATTTAATACCTTTTTTTAAAAAAAACAAAAACAAACAAACATTGATTGACAATGTGCAAAGAAGAGTTACAAATGCCCACAGAGCCCTAAAGCTACAAAAAAATACATTAATTTTCAACACAATGTCCTAGATGCTGTACTGGCGACAACCCATAAGGAAAATTGGTTTCTTGAAAGTTGTCACATTTGTACAAATTTGTCACACCATTCCATCTCCACATATGGGGGAGATTGATTGAAGCAGACAACTTTAATCTGATTCCCCACTGGTATTGTCTGCTGTCTGGTAATTACGGTATAACTTTAAGCCTTACAAAATAAATTGAACAAATCAGTTCTCACCCCAAGATTAAACTCTCCAATACGCATGGATACAGGTACAATGTTGAGCCATTCTTATTCAACATTTAGGTCTTAAAGGTGGTACCAGACAGTTTGGACCAAAAATATTTTCATTATACATCTTAGTAAATCATTGTTATCTGTGAACCATAATGCCACAATCATCATTACAAACATGTATTTCCTATCTGAGCCACGCTGCACAGTTAGCTTTTTTTTTAAACTAAGAAAACCACGTGACCACTAATGTTTTAGTTCATCCACATCATATGCTGTGATGTTGATGTCTATTTTTAGCAGGAATTCCAATCATTCTTATGTACAGATATTGATACGTATATAAAATGTAGGCAAACTGTTAGATACCACCTTTAACAAAAGGGTGACAATGCGATATGTGATATCAACTATACAACATGAATGCATACTATTCTAGTAAATATAATTTTGATGTTTATTTGGTTAAATAATCCAATATTTAATCATTGAGTTAATTTAGTGTGTCTATTTGAAGCATAATTATATAAAGTTATCATCACACATATCATGCAATAAACATGTGACAGAACCCCATCATTGTATCATTTAATGATCATACTACAGCAATTAATCATACTTGACATGTTTTGTTTATGATCTTAGACATCATTCTTGTGACTTTAAAATTGTGACCATAGTCCAGAGTTAACCATGTGCTGATATATATGAAATGCTGTACACTTGCACAAGATGAAGATGATTTGCTACATTTAGAAATGCTTTTTTTTTTAAATCAGGTAGCAGTGGCAAATTATTGTGCAGATAATCAGTATAATGTAATGGAATGGATTGCTTATGAGGCAGGATGCTGCTTACATACAAGTGATGAAAGTACAGAATGAAATACTGATTTTAACTTAAAGCTAATATTTCAGCCAGTTGGGGTGAGTGTATGTTAACAACTAACAAGTATAAAACATTACAGTCTACAATGAACTTATACCCTGCAACTTGAACAATTTACAAATCATTTCCGTCTTTCAAATCTGAAATATTGTTATTTTTTGTAGTTCTGTTTTATGTCTCAGAAAGCATACAGCAAAATCAAAGGGCTTACAGGTTTATAAAATCTTAAAAAGTCTTCATAATCTAGAATCAAGCACCTATTGCTCTATGTATACATATATACAGGTAGACAATCTAATGATATGCTGCAATAGACTATAGAAACTGAACATCAGAGCCCAAAATATTAAATCTACAAACAACTGCAATAGAAATACATTTTTTTTAAATAGCTCTATACAACAAATTCAAGTAGCCATTGTTTTATTATAATACAACATCACAATGAGACATTTTAAGAGCACAAAAATCTTTTTTTGTTTATCTTACCTTAAAATATATATAAAAAAAACAAAACTCATAAGAATATTCTTCGTTAAACCATCATACGGCTTACCTTTTTGGGTAGTTTGATTATCCAGGAAGGGGGCACAATGATGCCAGCATGCACCCCCAGCGGACATTGCTCTTCTATCTGCTGCATCATGAAACAGGAAATCTTGTTGTGGTACGCAGCCTTGCACCAGGAACAGCTGATTGCTATAATCTCCTACAACACACAATGTTAAAATGAGCTGAAGTTGTTGAATTCACAATGTTTATATGTGTTCAAAATGTTGAAATGTAAATGGACTTAAATCACTTCCTCCAACATACACAATGTTGATATGCCTTAAATATTTAAGTGTTTAACATATGCTCATAACCTTCTGTTTATCATATGCCCATAACCTTCTGTTTATCTTATGCCCGTAACCTCCTGTTTACTGTATGCCCTGAACATTGGTTTATCATATGCCCATAACCTTCTGTTTATCATATGCCCATAACCTTCTGTTTATCATATGCCCATAACCTTCTGTTTATCATATGCCCAGAACCTTCTGTTTATCGTATGCCCTAACCTTTGGTTTATCATATGTCCACCACTACTGAGTTGTTTATTTTCTGAAGGCATGGTTTGTTAAACTAAAAAAACATTCATGACAGTTTATCTTCACCAGTTATCATTGTCTCACAATGTGACTACTACTTTTCTGAAGATGTGAATACGTCAGTGCTTTCAGCACTTTCATTTATATTGCCTTGTATAGGATAAAAGAACTTAACAGTCATAAATAGATTATTGTCATAATTACATGATATTTATTTCGAGCCATGTCCTGCGATATTGGAATTTTGACTTTCCAGAGAAGAAATGTACAAACTAATGGATTATTTTTCACAATTAATTGGATGTGAATTAAAAGAGCTGTTTACAGCTGCACTGCAACTGGATATATAATTTATTTAACAGACTGAATGTACTTTATATGCCATGTTTATAAATATGGCAAAATGTTCACAATCGTTACTACTGTTGTGATCATAATGGGATTCCTTGCATCAAACACCATTTTGAAAGCATATTGGTGTTCTGTAAAACTACCCACAAACACCATTATTTGGATGCCTTCAATTAACATAAAAAAGCATTATAAAGATAATTGATTGGCTATTTTAATGCTCTCCAAACATAACAAATCCACTGCAGTTTCAGATTGCTTGTCATGGATATACAAACGTGAAAGTTAGCATGAAACATTGACCCTAGCAGCTAGGACTGTGGCAGTATTCTTTTCTCTGATATTATAGTAAAACCTGAATGGTGACTATAATAGAAACATATAAAGATGTAATCCCTTATGGAAGCATTCTGAGGAAGCAATGACATGGATATATATTTTCCCTGTCTTCAAAGTATTTGCACCTTATAAATTGCATATTATATGCCAATTGGTTTATCCTTTCCATCACAAAAGTAAGCTAAACAAATGTCATATTATGTTGATTTTTTTTTTGTTACATTGCACCAACACCATAATAGTCATTATTATTGGCAAAATATAGTTAAATATTGGTGGAGGAAGACCCCAGACCTGTGCCTGGCTAGAACCACCAGTGCACCACGGCTTAGCTGGAAAACCTCCCCCACATGAAAGTTCTCACCCTGACCGGGACTCAAACCCATGGGTTGAGGGGCTGAGAAGTTACAAGTCAGCGACCCTAACCACTCAGCCACAAGCGCATCTTGTCATACATTTTTTAGTTACATGAATAAATGCTTAAACAATAAATTTTGATAGTGGAGTAATATCATCAATATAATTGACTGCAATGATGGTAATGAGGATTAATTACACAACCCAAATTGATGGCAATATTTCATCATTAGGATTTTGTTGGAGAACCAAGGTACTGAAATGTAGCTGGTTCTAAAAGATGGCATACTTGTACTGGATATTTTTTGGAGAATGTTTTGCTGTTTAAAAAAGATGCTATCAATGTGATAGGATAACATCAAATAACAATAATTTATACTTGGTTTTAGTTGTCTGTATGCTCACTTCTCAGTTGCTTATTATAGATTTTACTCAAAAGTATAATACTTTTATTATTAAAATTGCAAAACATACATATATGTAAAGATGAAATAAATGTCAGTTAATCTCTGTACTATAGACCTAACATATGGCTGTATTTTCTAACAATTTATTATGAATACCTATCTCAAATTAGCAACAAACAGCACTTACTTTGCTCTGGAATGTGAATCGCTGTTGGAAAGACTGAAAAATTAAGACATAATAAGAAATGTTAAAAAATACTAATTATAAACAATATTTTTTCTGTTTTTAGTTATTAAACTCATAACAAAGATAAAGACATGTTTCCATTTTAAGAATATGTGCTGAAACAATTAACTTTTATTCTTATTTGCATAATTTGATTAGACTTAGGCAAATAGTGCAGTTCAAAAGCAGCCAGCTCCCACTGGACACTGTAGGATCAGGACACCTAGTTTTACAGACAAGTCTCTACAAATACATCCTGTTGCTCATTCATATATCAGGCTAGATGAAATTATATATGGTTTATTACAAAAAGAAGCAGAAAATGGTTAATTATGAATAACTGTATGCTTATCCAGAAATTAATAATCTTTAGCATACTCTCTAGGCATAAACAACAATCAGGGTTAGACAGTATAGTTTTATATTGTAAATAATTTTATCATGGTCGTAATCTGTATTGCATAATTAGAAATAAATATTTTTTACCCGATACAAATGCTTTAATATAAGCTAACTCCCTCTTTGATGGAAATTGAAACAAGACAAATTGCCCATGGATACATATGAATAGCTTCTGGCAGCCTTTGAGGTTACCACTGGCAGGGATTTTTTGGTGCCAAAGACAGACAGCCTTTGTACATTGCCCATGACAAACGGCCTTTGTAGCTTGCTCAGAACAGACAGCACTTAAGGTTGTATATGACATACAGCTTTTGTCCATTACAGATAAATTATGTGGTTGAACATGAGGGACATGAGATACAGTTTCTGTGGATTCATAACAGTTTTGTGGTGCCCATGACAGATGGATTTTGTGGTTGGCCATGGCATACAGCTTGGAAAGGTTGACCATGACAAACAGCCTTTGTAGTTTCATGACAGGCAGCATTTGTTGTCATCCATGACATCCAGCTTTTTAGATTGTCCATGACATACAGCTTTTGTGGTTGCCCAAGACATACAGCTTTTGATGTTGCCCATTACAGACATTTATTGTAGGTTGCCAATGACAGACAGCTAACGTTGGTTGCCCATGACATACAGCTTTTGCGGTTGCCCATGACATACAGCTTTTGTGGTTGCCCATGACATACAGCTTTTGTGGTTGACCATGACAAACAACCTTTGTAGTTTCATGACAGGCAGCATTTGTTGTCATCCATGACATCCAGCTTTTTAGATTGTCCATGACATACAGCTTTTGCGGTTGCCCAAGTCATACATTTTTTGATGATGCTCATTACAGACATTTATTGTAGGTTGCCAATGACAGACAGCTAACGTTGGTTGCCCATGACATACAGCTTTTGCGGTTGCCCATGACATACAGCTTTTGTGGTTGCCCATGACATACAGCTTTTGTGGTTGCCCATGACATACAGCTTTTGTGGTTGCCCATGACATACAGCTTTTGATGTTGCCCATTACAGACACCTATTGTAGGTTGCCCATGACAGACAGCTAACGTTGGTTGCCCATGACATACAGCTTTTGATGTTGCCAATAGCAGACAGCTGTTGTTAGTTGCCAATGACATACAAGTTTTGATAAGAGGTTGCCCATGATAAAGACAACAACATATAACTCCTCCACTCCATAATGTGTTGGTTTAAATCCCTGTTGGGCACAATCCCTGAGTTAGTCATTCAGTGGGTCTGTGGTGTGCTGGCCTTTTGACAAAAATATTTGTCTGGGTGTCTTTTAGCACCATGTTTAACTGCATAACTGCTTTAATATATGCATAAAACAAAAACAAGTTTAGAAACTTGTTGTTTCTAGTTTAAACTCACTGTCTTTGCACTGGCATAACAATGGCCTACATTCTGCTGTGATTTGCAAAATGCCTGGAACATACTTATTAAACATATATGTGTTTGTCTGCTTCAGACATTAACCCTTATCATGCTGCATTTATAAATAGCCCCTAAAACAAGAGCTTATTTCTTCAAGCAAATTAACAATACCTGTTGATACAGTAAAGCAGTAAACATAGTAGATCATGATAAGACAGCACTCAGTTGATGTTGGCTGATCTAGAACTTTACTATCTGTCTCACCTTTGTTTTTGTGCTTAGCAGATTCAGAGCTAATGCGGTGGAATAATTTATTTATCACGAATTTTCTCTTTCTGGTGTTTTTAGGCCTAAACAGTAGTAAAAATATACATTATACCGGTAAAATGGATAACGGGAGGGTGTCTTTATGATGAATCATAATCTTCTAACAATGCCAGGTTTTTAAAGAAGTGGTGACTGTTTTATGTTCTGTTTTAGTTTGCTGACAAAGCAAAAGAAAAAAATGCTTGTATTTATTATTACTTTTCAGCTTTGTTGTCTTATAACTGAAGGAAAACTGTCTATGAATCTAACCACACATGAAAAAAAATGAGAACATTAAAAAAAGTCTGCATTTGATCTTTTTTATGTTTTATAATATACATTGTACCAACACAGTTATGATCATTACAGCAGTTTGGAAGAACTAACCAAGCACTTCAGTACAGAGAACAAATAATGGAAAGACAAATACTTTTGTATTTTTTTCTTACAGTTGCTCAATATAATAGGGATGGGATGGGATTTGCAGGCATTTTTGCCAATACTGTGTGGGGACATTTCTATTATTATAGCAAAGGGGCACTTATGAGGTGCCCAGGGACTGTACCTGGCCGTTCCATTATACTGACACCAACAAGTCAGGCATAAGGCTGTCCTCTTTAGCAAAGAAACTACTACCAACTTTAAAGTCATGGTTTGACCCAGCCAGTGTTTGAACAAGGGATCGCCCGATCCACAAGCTGAAGCTCTACCACTTGAGCTATTTTGGCCAGTCTCAATGTAATACTAACTTATCTTCATTATGTTAAAGTCACTGGGACCATGAAAATAGCTTTTGACTTCCTAAAAAATTTGAATCATCAGTATTTACAATTTTTTTTTCAATATTTTACGGCAGGGGTGGGGGGTTGTTATTTTTTTTTTAACTGTATAAATGTACACATGCTTATTTGTTCATATTGTTTTGAATTAAACAAAGTAGCATAGGAATCAGACAAATGTCATATTCTTCATGTTACATGTCAAATTATTGTTTGAGGATAGAAAAAAGTAGAAAAAATAAATGGAATGTGAAAAAAGTATGTTACCTTGCCACATTGTTTGCACTTTCCCTCCTGTCTTCTTCGGTGGACCCAGTGATGTCTCATGGACTGTTGCTGCAGGAAGAAACAGAGGTTAGAAAATCTAGACAATGGTGAGACTTTAAAAATCAACAGATTTATTTATGATCAAAATAAGCAACAAAGTAACCACAACTGCATTCATTGGCTCAATTTTTTCTGAGGTAGAATGAAGTTATTTGTTGCTTCTCTACTTTAAAATGGAGATATGGGAAAGTAAGTAAAGATAAGAGATATGGAAAATATCATTAATGATGAAAATAAGCAACAGAATTCATTTAAGCAAATGAATACAATCATGTATGCATTGAAATGCAATGGAATCTACTGTATGTTCATGCCATTTACCGTATTGTAGCTGTTTCTACACTTTCATATATACATGTACATAAGATATAGAAGATCATAAAGAACATGTATATAGCATAGACTGCTTAAAATGAACAAATTTCATAATTATATATAGATCACCTTATTCCATAAGCTAACACAAATGTTTACAAAATAATTTTTGGCAGACCAACCATTTTACCACAGGCTTTAAATGTAGAAAAGATTAATAGTAAATCTAAATTATTTACACAGACCCATTCTTATTGTTTATCTTATGTAACTTACACAAGTACAATTTGTCCTATTTTTACAAAGTTACGCTGGAAATGTAACAAACTTTAAAATAATACTTCTAATATGCCATTACAAAAATCAAATAATGCACTGTTTCATTAAACAATAAGAGAAACTACAATAATAATCCTGTATATGTATATTGAGCTCAAACATAAAGGAAATAAAATGAAAAAAAAAGCTTATTTTTAGCTTATGATCATTAGTGTATTAATAATACATGTATAAAGAGAAACTCCTGAATAGAAAAATAGAAATAAAGAGAACTGAACATGAGTATCATAATAATAACAATGACAAAAAGATTTCAAAATTGTATTGTAGTATATATGTAGGGATTGCTATTTTCAGTTAATTGTAATATAAGGAATAGACAGAAAAAAAAAACAAAAAAACGTGCTATGTAACTATTTCCAGCTAAACATTTAAGAATAAGGACACTTAATTAGAAAGAAGTGTTAATAATTAATTATGTAGTGTAAAACTAAACCAAACAAAATAATATTGTTATTTTAGGTCTAGAAATTTAAGTTATTAACAAACAACATAAAGGAGGAAAATGTTTTGTTAATTGTTGAAGACCTAGTGTACATGTAGCTACTAATTGTTGAAGACCTAGTGTACATGTAGCTACTAATTGTTGAAGTCACCTAGTGTACATGTAGCTACTAATTGTTGAAGTCACCTAGTGTACATGTAGGTACTAATTGTTGAAGACCTAGTGTACATGTAGCTACTTATTGTTGAAGACCTAGTGTACATGTAGCCACTAATTGTTGAAGACCTAGTGTACATGTAGCTACTAATTGTTGAAGACCTAGTGTACATGTAGCTACTAATTGTTGAAGACCTAGTGTACATGTAGCTACTAATTGTTGAAGACCTAGTGTACATGTAGCTACTAATTGTTGAAGACCTAGTGTACATGTAGCTACTAATTGTTGAAGACCTAGTGTACATGTAGCCACTAATTGTTGAAGACCTAGTGTACATGTAGCCACTAATTGTTGAAGACCTAGTGTACATGTAGCTACTAATTGTTGAAGACCTAGTGTACATGTAGCTACTAATTGTTGAAGACCTAGTGTACATGTAGCTACTAATTGTTGAAGACCTAGTGTACATGTAGCTACTAATTGTTGAAGACCTAGTGTACATGTAGCTACTAATTGTTAAAGACCTAGTGTACATGTAGCTACTAATGGTTGAAGACCTAGTGTACATGTAGCTACTAATTGTTGAAGTCACCTAGTGTACATGTAGCTACTAATTGTTGAAGTCACCTAGTGTACATGTAGCTACTAATTGTTGAAGTCACCTAGTGTACATGTAGCTACTAATTGTTGAAGTCACCTAGTGTACATGTAGCTACTAATTGTTGAAGACCTAGTGTACATGTAGCTACTAATTGTTGAAGACCTAGTGTACATGTAGCTACTAATTGTTGAAGTCACCTAGTGTACATGTAGCTACTAATTGTTGAAGACCTAGTGTACATGTAGCTACTAATTGTTGAAGTCACCTAGTGTACATGTAGCTACTAATTGTTGAAGTCACCTAGTGTACATGTAGCTACTAATTGTTGAAGTCACCTAGTGTACATGTAGCTACTAATTGTTGAAGTCACCTAGTGTACATGTAGCTACTAATTGTTGAAGTCACCTAGTGTACATGTAGCCACTAATTGTTGAAGTCACCTAGTGTACATGTAGCCACTAATTGTTGAAGTCACCTAGTGTACATGTAGCTACTAATTGTTGAAGACCTAGTGTACATGTAGCTACTAATTGTTGAAGACCTAGTGTACATGTAGCTACTAATTGTTGAAGACCTAGTGTACATGTAGCTACTAATTGTTGAAGACCTAGTGTACATGTAGCTACTAATTGTTGAAGACCTAATGTACATGTAGCTACTAATTGTTGAAGACCTAGTGTACATGTAGCTACTAATTGTTGAAGACCTAGTGTACATGTAGCTACTAATTGTTGAAGACCTCGTGTACATGTAGCTACTAATTGTTGAAGACCTAGTGTACATGTAGCTACTGATTGTTGAAGACCTAGTGTACATGTAGCTACTAATTGTTGAAGACCTAGTGTACATTTGCTACTAATCAAATGCAAAAGGTCTGAAAACTTTTTGAACTTCTTCCTTTTTATTATGAAGGTATGTATTAAAAAGCTAATATAAAGAAAATATTTTAAATACCATAATTAATTTTAATTTTTTTTTATTTTAACAGACAAAAGAAGCCATTACAATGAAACATGTAAAAAGAAGGGTGGCATTTGAAACATATCAGCCTTTACATAAGACATTATCAGAAATTTTTGAAAGTAAAATAGCCAAAGTATTCCTAGTTATTGAGTAGTTGATATAGATGAATATATTGTTTAAATTATCAAGTGTTGTTTATAAGGGAAACAGGATTTGTGTTTTGATTGTTGGGTAAAAAAGCTTTACAGTCGTATGAATAGAGTAACTGCAGAAATGAGCAATATGAAGAAACTTATATTAACTTAGACAAGTAAATGAGAGAAAGTGTAAATACTAAAGAGCATAACACACAAAAAGAAACTTGGGAACTGTCACACACACACTAACACTGCCTAGAATTATTATTTAGAATATAATATTGAATCAGCTGATGAAAGTTTTTTAAACCCATTAGAAAATTGGGAATCAAGTTCTTCCAATTTATATTAATCCCTTTCGACTGCCCACTTCCTGGGTAGAACCAGTACTCAGATAGGGAGTGCCAAGAGCAATGTCGAGTAAATAGTCTAGCTCAAGAACTAGCATCACATTGTCAGTCTCACAGTACACAACCGGGACCCTTTGATCTGGAGTCCAACATCTTAACTACAAGGCCATGGACACCCACAAAGACCTTTGATGAACAAAACACTGTAAGACCTTAACTTTAACTTATATATTTAACTTATTGTTTTCACATCTTTCCTACCAGCATTTTTAGGGCCATTTTTGTAACATCCAGCTTACCCCGTGATGGTGGTAAGGATTCAAGACAAATACATGTATGTGGGTAGAAATACAGAAGCAAAGTAAGTTAGCTGTAAGACTGCCTCACCTGCTGTACACTCAGGTACATGCAATCAGAGGATCAGAGGGTTATATTTCATTGTAATATTATATATATATATATATATATATATATATATATATATATATATATATATATATATATATATATATATATATATATATATAAAAGAAACATATAATATATCATAAAATATTTTGCAACACCAAAAACACTATATATACACACACACACACACACACATATATATATATATAAACACAAAATAATATAATTAATGTTTTAATTCTAGCAATGCAGATCAGACTTAAACTCTGGCATAAGCAGCTTGTAGCATTAGATGTCTATGGATCCTGCTGCATGACCATACATCCATACATATGTTCTTTCTACAAATCTGACTGATTGCAAAAGGACTGTACTTAGTGGACAGCTTATTACTTAGTGAATAATGGCCTAAATGGTTAACACAAGAGGACAGCTTATTACTTAGTGAATAATGGCCTAAATGGTTAACACAAGACTGATTGGTCAGGTAGTTGAAAAGAGGGGTTAGTGCACCACAGACTGCAAAACAGACAGAGAAACATCTAATACAGAGCTCTATATAAGGGAGTAGATTAAATCACAGTTTATGAAAATATCTTATCATCAAAATTATATATATTTCTATATAAATAAAAATGAAAACAGGGGGTTTGGTAGATTTTTTTCAGTAGAAATACTCATCTTATTTTAATGTGGTATCTGAAAGTTTAGTTCAAATATTCTTTCTCAAACAACTTAATATTATGAAAAGGAATGAAAAGATTCATATGTTTATTGATGTCTTGTTATCTATATGAAAAGTAAGGAATAACACCCAACAAGTTATTCCAAATATGTATTTTCTATCTGTGCACTTGACAGTTTGCTATTTATATTCTAGAAAAACAACAACTACTTACTTTTAAAATCACATTTTATCACCATTTGTGCAATTTGCTGTGACAGGAATATCTATTTTAAGGTTAAATCCCAAAACATGCTTATTTATAGATTTAAAAAAAAAGAACATTGTAATTTGACAATCTTTGCTGTTTTACAAATAAGGAATTATTGTTAAAAATCATTATAACTGAGACCAGACCAAATCAGGGGTGGCGAAATCAATTGTCCGAGTTGTCCGAGTCGTACATTTCTTGTCCCGGACAAGTTACTTTTTTCAATTGGCTTGTCCGTGGACAAGTGAAAAAATCCAATTTCTAAGTGTTGAAATTCCCAAAAATAACTTTTATTTCCCAAACTGAAACATAAGACTAAAAGCATTAAAAGATTTGTTTACGTTCGTAATTGTGATATGATAAATTTGACTAAACATGAAGTAATTACATGATAGTTTTATGGTTTAACAGATTTAAGTGATTATTAAATCATTGTTGTTAAAATACTTGTGTTTTTATTAATGAATGTACGGACAAGTAGCGCATTGGTATGGACAAGTACATTTTTATAACCACTTGTCCGTGGACAAGTAAACATTTCTGAGATTTCGCCACCCCTGGACCAAATCATGCGAAGAATGATGAAATTTTGGCTGAATTTCTCTAAAATAGGGCTAAGAGTTTGTTACATGTATCTGATATAGTTAAACTATCAGATACCACTTTTAAGAGCTCTGATTGAATTAGGACAGGCCATGGTCTGAGTGGTAAGTGTGCTCACACATTTTGTTACATGTACCATGTACATACATGAGGTTCAGACGAAAGTTCACTGGCAGCCTACAAACAATGAGCGAGATACAATAATAAATATGGTAAATTACAAAAAAATCCTAAAAGCATTAAAATAATTAAAAAAAATATATTTATAAAATAAAACATAACTCAAGAATTAAATCATAAGAAAGATTAAATAAACAAATTAAAACAACAATAATTAACAACATATATGCTAATATCAAGAACACTCTGAAAATAAAATTAATAAATTATTTTTTCGTTTAAAATAATCAATCCTCAAATGGCAAACTAAAAAAAAAATCCACTCAAACAAAAGCCATAAGAAAGACTATAAAAGTACAGAGAAATCTGATTGACAGAAATGACAACAATTAAGACAACAGAATGAAAGAGGAAATAAGAAATACACATAGAAAACAAAAAGTCTGGAAGATGAGGAATTAATGTGCAAAGTAAATTGTATAAACACGCTGTAAATAGTTTATTGAAATAGTTATTAAAACTTATAACTGAATTGGCAAAATTAATTAGTTTACATAAAGCTTCGATTCTTAAATTACTTAGCATGTCACCCTGAAAAAGAGCCACAAACCCAAAAGATAATGTATGGAGAGGGTTTTCATTTTCTTTTTTAAAAAAAAAAGAAAAAAAAAGATTGCAGCAACAGAATGATGGTTATTAATAGTGACATTCAGCCATATTGGTGGAGGACAATCCCCGACAAATGTCTAAGCAGAACAGTAGGAGTTTCTTGCATAAGGTCCCTTGCAGTGACTGGAAGTAAAGCCACATAGTCATATTGGCAGAGGAGACAGAAAAGACTCAAATCCATAGCTCTATAACTCAACTTCTGGCAGCTCTAGATGGGTACTTCAGGGGTGTCGAGGTTTCCCATGGTGATCAAAATGAAAATTAATGATCTTCTTTTAGAACATACTTCATCTTAATCTAAGATCCTAGATTTTGTATTCTTTTTTCTTGATTGCTTTGTGTGCTTTTAGTGTGGTTTTTTCCTTACATCAAAATGACACAATAATAGTGATTTGCAATATCCAGCTATTTTGGTTGAGGAAGACCCAAGGGATATGCTTGGATAGAAACAGTGGTGCACCACAGTTCAGCTGTGAGACCTCCCCATAAAGATTTCACTCAAATCGGAGCTCTAGTCCTAGATAGGTAAGAGATACGTCGTACCAAATGCCCACGAAAGCCTTCCGTAATTGAAGCCATCTCTTAATAGTTTAACCATCAGAATGCTGAATTTTGATAAAAGCGCAGGCTTACTTCTTGGTCTTTTGTTTATTGTTTTGTTTTGTCTTTGGTTACATCACACCAAAAGAATAATTGTCATATTGGCAACATCCAGCTAATTACTGGTGAATATCCGAAACTTATATCTGGATCCAACCACAGGGGTAGCGGAAGTTAGCTGGACAACCTACCCACATGAAAGTTCTTGCCCCGACCGGGACTTGAACCCACATAGTGAGGGGCTGAGGGATTGGATTTTTGTTTATTTTAAATATTACATGTGCAGTTTTATCTACTTATCAATAGAGACTAAGCTGCAAATAGTACACATGTCAACAATACTCATAAGACAGTTCCCAGCAGGTTGGAATAATCTGGATCTCCAATATCTGCCTAAGTCTGATAAATGTGTGATTAGCAGGCTAAAACTTAAAAATATATACTTATCATAATTAAACGTTAATTTTTCCATAATTCTAGTGATATTAGTCTGTGTTGACCCGAGTTGAATTTCTTTGAATATTGAAAACAACATTTCATTGGGTTTTCTTTTAATCATGAAAGCCATGCAATCTATTTTATCAACTAAGCATGCAGAGAAGGAAAATGCATATGCATACACCCTCTATATACAATCATGTAATAACAGAAAATTACAAAGACACAAAATCCAGAAAACAATCAGAGAAGCATGCATAATGCAATAACAGCATAAACCCCATGCACTTGGGGGCAAGAGAAATGTATCCCTTACAGTTTTAATCAAGAAATACGGCAGTTTAGTGATTTTTTTCTCTAAACTAATCAAGCTTTATAGGTGAAAACGACATCTTATTTCCCATGTACATTTAGATGGCTAGACTTCAAATGGCCTTGGGCTATGCAAACCTTTACAGCTAAGGTTAACTTGACATTTTAGCATTTACCATTGGCATTCAAATAATTACAAACTAAATAAAAGTTACACTTCTTAAGTAGAATACATTTTGGTAAACTGCCAACACTGGAATTATCTTTTTAATATCATGATTGTTTTTCTACATCTGTATGTGGAAAGACTTGTCAAAACTCTTTATCTAGTCTTTCACAACTACAACATAGAATCAAAAATGCCCTCTAAATTACTGATTGATGCAATAGGCTCCACATAAACATCTAACGTTTGTGAAATCACAATTTCAGAAATAACTGGTCAAATTTAGCTTAAGAAAGGTTAAATTAAAAGTTAAGAGCCAACAACATGTTTGAATAAGTAACATAACATTAACTTATACACAACTTTTAACTATTTCTTAAATTTAGAAAAAGGTTTGCACATTTCATTTATTGTAATTTTTGTATAATTATATCAAGGCTAATGCTGGGTAATTGTTTCTTTGAGCCAATAACTGTCATGGATGAATTTGTATTTTCAAGCCACTTCTGATGAGTATTAATGATTTATAATGTCTAACTTATGTGTTACTAATTATGTGTTATATAATGTTAGACAAAAAAAAATTCACCATAGACTACATGTAAATATCAACTGTTTATTTATGAAAGAGGCCAATATTTAAATAAACGATAAAAGTTAATGTCCCCGAGTATTTGCAAATGGTTGTTTAATGTTGTTTTAAAGGCAGCATGGTTTGTGTGTAAATGCATATGCTTCCTTCCTTATTTATCATTTCATTGACAATTCTGACAAAAGTTGCAAAGAAAAGTCAGACATCAACAAGTGATTACAGTGAAAATAAATTTTAACTCATGCCAGACATAATATATATGTAGTATTAGTATTTTTGGTATACTGTTTTCAAATACCATGAAAACATGATAAAAGTGATGATTCTCTTAAACTGAATATATCCATCTATAGAGCAGTGGCTAACCATGTCAACAAACACAGTATCAAAAATGACAAAGAAGACCTGTAAACTCTTTATGTATACAAAAGCATTTGCATTGCAACATCACAATACAAAACACCGCAACAACCCACCTCTCGGTAGTTTCGTACTCCCGCTTCTCTGAATGTTGGTTTGCATCGCAAATTTTTCTGCAAAATAGAAGTAAGAAAATATTTGATCATTTGCTGTATAACTCATTAACCAACCAACTATAATTAAATATGTTGAATAAACTTTAAGCTTTTAATCAATTTTCCATTCCTTGCAAATTAAAGTAACTTATTGGGGAGGTCTTTAACTTTTATAGTCTGGTATGCATGCACTGATCACACTAAGGTTAACAGTGTAGATCCAAACCAGCCTGCTTCTGCTGGGTTTTGTCTCATCAGGACCTGGTAGCGCAATCGGTAGAATGTCGGCTCCAGGTACAGGGGGCCCCGGGTTCGATACCAGGCCGCAACACACCAAAGTTGTTAAAAATGGTTATGGTATAGCTCGCTTGCTATTGCTCAAGCGAATATAAGGTTAGTTCCACAACACGTTGGTCCGGTGTCAGGATAATGTGACTGGGTGTGGTATCATGCCAGGTGTTCATGGCATGCTATACAAAGTGAAGGCAGCACTGTATCTGCTTCAAGTGGACACCTTCCCCAGATAACTGAACTACTGTTGGTGGGACGATAAACCCAATAAACAATAAACTCTCTACTAATATTTCTATATTCTCCTTATGAATAGAATGGTTAGAATATTACTATGAAGTTGTATAAGTCATTAACAAAGTACAGCATGGTAAGGGTTACAGACCACCACAATCTATCGAACTTGTAACACAATTATAATTAGTGCATTCTACTTTGAGAAAATAAGGAGATAATCCATAATAAATGCCTATCAGCATGATGCAAGTATAAATATTAGGCGTCATTTACTGATACTGATGTCTCTCTTTATATTTACTAAAAACTCCAATTTAGACAAGTAAACACGACAGAGACATCTTAAAAAGCAATAGATCCTTATTACATGGTAACCATGGGCCATTAATTGTGTACAAGGCAAAATGGCATCAATAATTCAACAACATTATATAGTAAACCAATTGTGAAATTAAGCGTAAATGTTACTACTGAATGAACAACAGCTTGAATAAATAATTCTGAGCCTGCTTTGCAGGAAATGATCAGGCTGAGACAAATAGTGTAGATCCAGATCATCCATCACCATGCTGGGACCTGACTGATCAGGGTCTACTCTATTTGCTGCTCAATCTCTTTCAGTATGTCATGTAACATTTGCATGTAGTCATATGAAAATACCAAAGAAATAAGTATGGGTCATTTTTAGTTATAGCAGGCAAGGGGAAACAGTCAGAAAGTAGCATGCAAGGAGATGAGGGGTAGGGATGGAGGTGAGAGAGGATCGGCTCAGCTCTGTGACGTCAGTTATTATTCTGCTGAACAGTGCAATTGGAAAGCAATCACCTTAAAATTCACTTATTCATTCATTGTAACCAGGTTACTGTTTTTTTAATGATCACAGTTCTTGCTTCAAGGATTCTGGAAGCAAAATTTGTACTGATGACACAAAATATTCTTTTAAAGGATTTTATTATTATTTGTAATTAGTGGACTTAGGTTTCATCATACATTTTATGCAGTTTTATGGTGCGTTTATAATAAATTTTGCAATAAAGTGTGTCATTTCAGTAATCTTATCTGTAATTGTAAACTTTTGGCATAAAAATGCCATATTGCTTACTTTAGTAAAATGATGTCTAATATTGATTTTTATTTACATAAATGTTGCAAAACTTCAACACTAATCAACTACCAGTCCTCCACAAGGTATGGTTAAAGCTTGCATACTTTATTCCTTTTTAAATAATTTACTTAGTGCTAGTGATGATTTTTTTTAAAGATTAAACACACTTATCATTAACAGGAAACTGAATCTTGTGGTAAATAAGTTGGTGAAGTACATAATTTAATACTGTTAGCATGTAATAATCATTATGTACCCCATGGGAAATATATTAAATAGCGGAATCCCTAGCTCATAATAAATTTACATGTACAATCTAATTAAAAAACCATTAAAATTATATTAAGTTACCACTTAAATGTCATTAACAGAAACATACAATTCATTTTGAATATCACGTGCATTCAAGGTAATATAGGATTTAATCTGTATACAATAAAACAGCTGACCTGGGTGCGCCAGTGATTTTACCGGCATTTAACTGGACATCACTATAACGACCATAACTGTATTTTAAAAACAAAGCAATACACAATTTAAACTATGAGTAGATTTAAGAGGCTGTTTAAACAAAAATATCTTCTGTGTGTTAAATAGAAGCACTGCGAGTACTACTGTAGTATTCACTACTTAGGGAAAAGGAGTAATATAATGAAACAATTTGAACCGCATGGTGTAGATAATTGCTGTACAGTATTGTGTGGAAGATGGCACTGTCCATCATCTAAATACACAACTCGGCCTTTAATGTAATGGACGTAAAAAGACGGTCAAGGGTCTAATTACAGTGGCACAGTCAAATTTAACCAGTGTGAGAAATATGGCAAACAGATGGTCACTGGTAAAATCACACATGCCAGTTTTCACTGTGTGTTGACTTTCTATGCCCCCTAGAGTGTGGTTAATTTATGACACATATCAGGTTTCACTGTGTGTTGACTTTCTATGCCCCCTTGAGTGTGGTTAATTTATGACACATACCAGGTTTCACTGTGGGTTGACTTTCTATGCCCTCTAGAGTGTGGTTAATTTATGACACATACGAGGTTTCACTGTGTGTTGACTTTCTATGCCCCCTAGAGTGTGGTTAATTTATGACATATATCAGATTTCACTGTGGGTTGACTTTCTATGCCCTCTAGAGTGTGGTTAATTTATGACACATATCAGATTTCACTGTGGGTTGACTTTCTATGCCCTCTAGAGTGTGGTTAATTTATGACACATACCAGGTTTCACTGTGGGTTGACTTTCTATGCCCTCTAGAGTGTGGTTAATTTATGACACATACCAGGTTTCACTGTGGGCTGACTGTCTATGCCCTCTAAATAGTGGTTAATTAATGAATTTTATGCTCATTATGTGTTGCATTTAATAATTACATTTGCATCTAGTTTAAAAAGTCAGCACATGCTTCTGTTAACATTTAATGATTCTGCAGCACCTGAATTGTGTGACGGCCATTTCTGTTACATCCTATCATAAAAAAAGGTATAATGATTTTAGTTGCATGAGCAACAGCTGAACTTCATTAGGTCAGCAACATTAGTGTGATGCAGTAACTGCTTATGCAGTATAAACACAAATAAATCTGGGCAAAATGATATATGTTGCAAGTTGTTATATAAATTAAAGATAAATTTAAATGTAAGAGAAACAAAGCTGTCAGCAGACAGTGCGGTCCACTTTTCTCAGTGCTGGATTGTGGTAGCTGGTACTAACCTTATTCAAAACCTTAACTTACACAGAAATTCCACAACAACAAGGGACATAACTATGCCAAGAGTTAGGGTTACCTGCCTTTCTGAAATAAATTCTATGGTAGATGGTGAACAACTGCAGGTCATCGGAAAGGCCTTCTGACAGTTAAATCTTTTGTCCCAATTAAAATTTACCAGATGTGGTTAAAGGTCATGGTATTAGAGTAAAATACACATTCATGTACACAATCTCAGCTTCTCTGCTAGTTTTTCAAAATACAATCAATTGCATTTTTCTTTTATTGACAGACAATATTTTCCAGCTACAAAATGTCATTTACAGTGTGCTTTCTTTCAACCTTAATTGGGGGAAGCGTGCGGGGCCTTTCAAGTGGGGAAAATTGCATTTTTTTAGAAATATGCCACAAGGAGAAATTTTGAATGATAAATTTTACTGTATATGTTATTATTATTATTAATGTGGTTAATGTCAAATAAACTTTATTGCAATGTAACTTAAGTTTTGTTTTTACTTTAACTGTACAAGTTATGAAAATAAAGGGTAATTTAGGTAATTGTTTATTATTAGAGGGAAAATGCCAAAGACAGAGTTCCAGATTTGGAGGGGAATTAAGTCATGAAAAGGAAAATAAAACATACATTTTTCAGAGCCAAATTCCAGTCCCAAATAAGTTTTAAAAAAAAAACACAGACAAATTTTGTAAATGAACCGTGCTGTAAAAGGTTCATGTAGCTTTAATCTTGCTTTACATTTTGTCAATGTTCTTCTTAACATAATTAAATGTAACCAAAGGACATACATGTCATAAATCATCAAATTTACAACAAAGGTAGAAATAATATTCTTTCCATTAATAAAACTGGCATCACATTATCATTTTTACATAGTCTTCTTATGACTATTATCAATGCAATAACAACTGTAACTATGATTATTACTGGTATTATTATATTATTATCATTGTTATTATTATTATTATCTAGATTATAATTTATTAATACAACAATTTCAGTACAGTCCTTTCATATCGACAAACATCTCAAACAAGGTTTATTAGATCTATTCCTTTTGATTACGGCTTGTGTGGTCGCCAAATGGAGCTGATTAAGTTCCTGCCAAAACAAACATGCCACATTACACAAATAGCATCAGTAATTAACAGATAGGCTGACAACAGCACCCAGTTGATCATATTTTGTGAAGGTAATGATAAACATTTTGTCTGCAGTAATATGCCGAGATAACAATGTTAATATGGGCTTTCTAGTGCTGTTACCATTAATGTGTTACTTTGTGGAGAGCCTTGATATGAAAGTGAGAATATTTTGTTAGAGCCAAATATAAAAGGGAAATTACTCCAGATAATTCTCTATTGAGATAATAAGTCTAGTGAATAACAGACAAAACAAGCTGACCATACATTATGATTTGTTCTTGGCAATAAATCAGATTACAGATTATAAAGTAATTTATCCTAAGCCATAAAAACAAATAACAAAGCCAATTTAAACTAATTTTGCTAATGCACGTCTCCTGTGACAAATGGATACACTCATAAAATAATAAACCCCTTTCATGCTTTATTGATTTAAAAGCTACAAAAACTCAACAGTTACTGTAGGTATTTCCTAAAAAACTTAATGTGACTTTAACAAGATATATTTCTGTTGACACTTCTGCAAATAGCACGGGTTCTGATCAGCCCCCAGCAGACAATGCACTATTTGGTGAAGCAGAATCAATTCATGCTAATGGGGTCATGATAAAATACGAATGTATGCGCTGACCATTAAATAAACCAGTTGTCAGTCAGTCCATTCATGCTAAGCAGATGAGTTAATAAATTTCAAGGCACAAATATTACTGACACTTTTTCTTTTGATCAAAATAAATAAAGAGCTGACACTTGCATCTACAAATATAAAGCAAATACGAAATACAAATTTGGCTGATAGTAACTTATCAATCTTAACCATCTTTAAGGTTTTTCTTAAAAAAAACAGCCACTTAGTAAATTGTACAAGTGATTACATAATTATAACAGTAGAAAAATAAAATGCAAAAGAAGCCAAAATAATCCGAAATGTATTGTCAATTGCACTTTCTTGAAAAGTTTCTAGGAGTCATTTAATGATTGTTTGGATGTTTATTATTTTTTCAATACCTCGAAGTGACTTATTATTATCATTATAGCAACATCTAGCTATTGAAGAAGTGTCTGGGCAGAACCACCGGAGCACCGCATATCAACTGGAAGACTTTCCCACATTCAGTCCTTTGCCCTCAATGGGACTCAAATCCAAGGGTTGCGAGGCTAAGCAATGAGAGGAGTTACAAATCTGCCAATAAAATGTAAGCTTGGTGTTGTGATGTATTACAAACTGTACCTAAATATTATAGCATAATGGTAAATGTTGTTCCATAAATAAATGAAACTGCTTCCAGAAAGACATACCTGTAATTAAATGTGAATGATTTTTATCCTATTTTTTTAGTACAAGTTGTACTGATATTTTGTCTTAATACCTTAAGTGAGCCTTAAGTCTGTGCAAGTAGTTGTACAAAACAAAAACTTCTGTTAAGTTAAACTCTCTCAAATCAGGTTATGACTGTGAACTGAAGACACTTGAAAAGTTATATTGAGTCAATCCTAACACTGGTAATGATGTCTTGGCTTGTATGTTTTCATGTTCGAAAACCAGTCCAAATATCAATGTGAGGCTCTTAGCCTCGTAAGCATGAATTGGTTAGACATGGGCATATTTTGTACATGTAGAACAAGATGAGCTGGCAGCTGTCAGATCAGAATCCAAACTATTTGCTGCTGTGTAATAGGGAAAATGATTTGATAACATTGTCATAGTTATAAAAAAATGAATATGTTATGAATTATTTTTGTTAAGAAATATAGCAGAAAAAGGGTTGATAAAGCAGCATGATGCAACTCTAAGCGACTTGTCCTCTGCAAACTGAATTATTTCTTCCTGCTTTCTTTATCACAGGATCAGTCAGACGAGTTTGGTGAGAAATATAATGGAATGAGTGATCATATCCTAGCAGACATTAGAGAAGAGACGAAAACACGATTTATGATGCTTTACCATTTTCATGATCGAATTAAGTAGATGGTAAGAAAATATGGAGCGTCTGCAGTCGACAAAATAGGACCATGTCAGAGAATTAGTTGTTTATTTTTGGAAGAAGCAGCAATTGAATTTGGTTTCATAAGAAAAAAATTGATTTTCAGGGAAGAAAACAATATCAGCACCTATTTCCCTCTATTTCCAGAGAAAAGGGCCTCTTAGTTTTATGGGGCAAAAGTTTAACCAAGAGCTAGTAAGAATAATTGCTGTTGAACGAAAGAGAGCATTATCTTAACTTTAGATTGTTTTAAACTTACCGGTAGCTTAAACAGTGATGTAGAAAATGAGGGGACTTGTTCTGACTGGGTTAAGCATTGTATCTTATTATTCATAGTTTTTAATTAAACCCTATATTGTTCAATGAAAAAAGTCACATTTATATACATTAATTTTTTTGTTGTGTACCAGCGATATTAAGTATAATGAAAAATTGAGGAACAGGCATGAATAAAATCTTCATTTACATGTACTGTACTTTAGGGCCTTTTATCTTATTTATAAAAAGAAAGATAGTTCTTAGGGGGAAAGTTAGGAAAGGCAAGATCACAGAATATATCTTATTTTAGTTACACAATGTTCCATTGTTTTACATGTAGGTCGACTGCCTTGTCAAATGTATATGTACAAGTGATTGTGTGTAGGGTCATTTTGTACTAAACATCAAGCTACATTATGTGCAAAGCTAATGCTAAATTTTCATTTTTTCCTTGTATACATATTATATGTATAGGTTAATGAAGCCTTTGGAAAAGACAAAGCAACAATGAGTGTTGATCCTGATCAGGCAGCTAACAACAGGGAGCTGGCTGATCTGGATCTACACTAGCTGCCAAAGCCTTGTTAACCCTTACCTTTTTATTATGCTCAGGATATTTTCCTTTAATATTATATGTTACACATCAGGGTTGATATACTTATAAACAGAGACTGAGCAGCAAACAGTGTAGATCATTATCAGACAGCTAACATCAGGGATCTTGCTGATCTGGATTTGCACTATTTGCCTTAGCCATATAAACATAAGTAGGTGCGGAGATGACATGTATTTAGATCTGGTAAGACCATATTACAGAGTTAAATGAAGCAAATTCCTGGCCTGTAGCTGTGTTTATGGAGACCAGACCAAGCTGGATCATTTACATCTCTTGTGCAAAAAATGCTGTGATTTTAATGTTGTTGTGTGTTTACATTTATGTTTGCAAATTGATCTTTTCAATTTTAATGCTAGAACTCATCCTTTTTTTAATGAAAGGTAAATTCTGTCGAGCCTAAAATTATAGATATTGAGTTTCTTGAAGAGTGTTTAAACTTTATAAATATACATATATGAATATTTGTAGTAAAATATACGTAAATATTTTATCCATGTGCTGTACAATGGTTTTTGTCAGCATAAAATACTGTAAGGTTTGTGTATTTCTGTAAATGCAATGACGATCTATGTGTATAACTGACAATTGAAAAGCTTTTCAATGGCTATTAACATACATAAATAAAACAGATTAATTTTCATTTAAATTACTGTTGAAACTCTGTTCAAATATTTTATATTTAGTTGAATGGCACCTACCACTTCCAGGATTGGAATGCAGCCAAAATGAGCAACGATTTTGCATGCAATACATTTCTTCCTAGATCCAGTTTTCTGAAACAAAGGAAATACCAATTACACCTAAGTGTCATATATATCAAATAATATACAATGTGTTTATAATATTAATTAAATTATATACTGAACATTTACATCTACCAGATAATACTGGTTAGTCACTTACATGCCTGACAAGTATATTAAAAGTAATTATAATGAATTATTTAAATACAACTAAATTCTAAGAAATATATCATATCATGTTAATTAAATACTAAAGAATATTTAACTGAATTAATTTCCTCTTATCTTACTTTCAATTATGTTTTTAGTAATAGCTTGTTTATAATGCAACATATATCAGTCAAGACATTCTGAAACTAGATATTTTATATTTAAATGGGTGCACATGAATAAAAATGAACTGCTGTACACAATTTTAGTGCTAAATAATCCATCCCTTCTCAAACTATACTACAACCTCACTTCTCAATTCTAGATTCAGAGGACTAAAGCAGGAGGTTATAGCTTGAGAAGATGACTTTGAAGTTGACCCCCTTAACCATGGAAGAGCGGGTCCTATGCTGTTTCTGGCACATAGGTGTCTGTATTCTTATATCAAATCACGGAGACACATAGAACTACTTTTAGTTGTGCTAAGACATGATTTGTCAAAAAACTCTAATGCCATGAATACAAGGAAATGTTATTTTGCAATTTGATATTGAAGGTACCCATTTAAAGTGTTTAAGTGAGACATTTTTGTATGAATATCATACTTAAATGCCATAAATTTAAACAAGAAATGAAAAATTGTTAGTCCTGTCACCATTTTGTTTTTAATTTAAAAAATTCCAAACTGAGAAGATAATCTTTAGTTTGTGAAAGACAATGGACTTTAACCAAAATCTTATTTACAAACTCATGATATGACAAATGCAGCAAGCGGGCCTAAAATCAGAGCACCAAGAACACTAACCACTTGACCATTCAGAAATATGCAGCAATTCATAATAATAATATGTTCAACTTTACTCAATCCAAAATTATCTCAAACTCTTTGAAGCAAGAAAGGTGTCAAAGAGGTTACTTTTTTACTTTATTCAGATTGTAACAGAGAAGGATTTATTTGTTAAAATACACAAAAACTACCAGATGACTGGGTGTTGGGAAATAAAAAAAACATTGTTAATAAATATCAAAAACTCCAAGCACACATTAACAGATACAAGTCTTTTTTTTCAATGTTTTTTAATTGTGCAATTAACCAACTAGCATGAACAACATTTAATTATAGGAACACCATCATTCATTTGTAGTCCTGCATCCGCTAATCCATAAACCCTTTCCAAATTGTTTAAACAAAAATACCACACACACACAAAAAGCCATGTGTTTAATCAAGAGATCTGCAGCAACACAGCAATGCAATTGACAAAAACTTAACTAACTTAACTTGACTAAGGAGAATAAAGGCTATCACTCCCACTTCCTAACACACAATGATATTTCAAAACCTTTCTAGCATGAACTGACCAGGAATGGGATTTGCCGGCATTTTTGCCGATACTGCGCAGCGACATTTCTATCATTATAGCACAGGGGCACTTATGAGGTGCCCAGGGACTGAACCTGGCCGGTCCATTATACTGACACCGACGAGTCAGGCGTAATGCTGTCCCCTTAGCCCCGAGCGTTAGGAGGGAAGCCACTACTACCAACTTTAAAGTCTTTGGTTTGGCCCGGCCGGGGTTCGAACCCACGACCTCCCGATCCGCAAGCCGACGCTCTACCATCTGAGCTATTGTGGCCGGTCGAACTGACCAGGATCACAGGTTAAAACTTTCAGCTGACGTACAACATGTACCTCAAGGATTAATTGGTGGGTAAAATTTGAAATTATATTTGAAATCTGACCTATCAGATGTTTCAGGATATTTCAGATTCCAACTCATTGTTTTATTACCTCAGAGCCTAGTTCAGGCAAATGATTTAGAAGTACATTAACCACCTCCTGTTCCGACCTGGCTGATCAGGATCTGCATTATTTATTTCTAAGTCCGTAATAAATGTTATGTTACCTCTGTTATCTATAAAGTTGTCAGCAGACAAATATGAAATTTTAATATGGGCTATTTTGGCAAGACTTGAATGAATGAACAAATAAGTTATCAAGAAACATACAAATACTTCATTGACATGTATATATGGTTATCATGTCTATCAATGCACCAGCAGAAACAGCTGCAAGCTGATGAGACAAGCAAAGCACATAAGATTAATGCGTTCAGCAAGAGGTCGTGTCATTGCAGACTGATCTTTCTGAACCATAAGCCTTGCAAACCATCATACCATAAGAGGTTGTGCCATTACAAACTGATCCCGGGAACCATAAACAACATCCGACAACATACAAGTGACAGCCTGATCTATGGTTCAGCCCTTATCAGATTCTGAACATGGTAATATAGGAGCAAAACGATTCACTTTCCAAAAATATCTCGCCAATCATAATTCAGTGATCCATTATGCTATTGACATTATGCCTTGTAGAATTGCTTCAAGACATAATCATTATCTAGATGTGATAAATTGCGTTTTCCCCGTACACAGGTCTGCTGTGAGATATTCAAGAGCCTAAAGGACAGACTGTAAGTTAATAAGATAATATCTGATGCTATGTATCACATTGTATTGCCTTAAAGAGAATGCACCATGTATCAAATTGTTTCAACTCAAAGAGAATGCACCATCAATGATATTGTATTGCCTTAAAGAGAATGCACCATGCACATCATTGCATCACCTTAAATAGAATGCACCATATATGACATTATATCAGCTTAAACAGTATGCACTATGTATCACATTCTATTAGCTTAAAAATAATGCTTCATGTAACACATTATATTGGCCTAAATGCAACAGTAAATGGTTCAAGAAGTATATGGCATAGAAACTGAACAATCTATAGAGATTGACACTTCCCTAGGACCTCCTTGGCCTTATAACCAAATAAGGTGATACATGTACATGTAAGTGCAAGTTGAAACCTGTCAAACTCATAACATGGTCACTTAATGTGAGCATTATTTTAGTCACAGTGTACAATAAATTGACATAAATCATCAATGTCCCTTTGGCTTTAAAGCTGTTATGGATTGGGTAAATAGAGAATCTGATATGAGTGGTCATTAGGTACTGAAAATATTAAACGAGTTGAATGAAACGATATGAAACGAGGCTCTGCCGAGTTTCGTATCGTTTCAGACAACTCGTTTAATATATTCAGTACCTAATGACCACGAATATTAGATTCTATTTGTCACATAACCAAAACATCAGCTGTCTTTTGTTTACAATGCATCATCTTTTTATAGTATGAACAATTGGCCTTGATATGTGTAATTCGGTTTAGGAGAATCCGCACAAAAAATTGTTCCACTCTTTACTCAGCCATTTTCCATAAAAAGGGAACAGATTCATTTACACCATGACTAAAATGTTATTTTTTATTCATTAAAATGAAATTGTCCAACAAAATCCATAAGACGGAGACAACAAAGTGATGAGGAAATGATATATAAACAACACAATACAATAATGATGTCACACTACGATAACTAACTAGTGAGTTACCAAAAATAATGCATGAGTGTTACCTCACGCTCGCGCGGTAGGTTATGTGATAAAACAATATGTCATGTCTGCCAATGTTATTATTGCTTTAACAAATGTAGCAAACTTAAGAGCTAACAACTTACAATACAATCTGGTTCCATGGCATAACAGAAGTCTCCTGAAGCATTGGTGTCCATCCAGATATGGTCACTGTTGATGGCATGCTCCTGCAAGAAGAACAAGAATGCTGTTTGAACAAGCGCTGACACAGAACAACACACTAGACTATAATCCAAAGAATATGATGTTTGATAGTACATGAAGGTATTTCTTTAACCAGCATGTACATGCTAAAACATTTAGTCTAAGTATAGTCCTTACAAAATCAAACCTAGAACTAAATACCCAGTAAACTTGATTATATCAGCAGGTTATGCTCTCCATGATGACAAATGTAAAGTTGTTGGTTTTTTTCAAGCAAAGTGCTGGTTATTGGGGACCATAAGCTTGACATGTGCAGGCATAATGTTTACATGAACATTATGATGATGCAGACACCAACTCTGACACTCAGGATACTCTAACAGCTCTCATTGTTTTAAAAATAATCAACTTAATACTCTCAACTTTTTTATTATTTCTGAGATTAAATAGTACATAACATTATATTGTGGGATATTTTGTCAGCCATGGCTGTATAGAGTGGGAGATTTTGTCTGCCATGGCTCTAAAGAGTGGGAGATTTTGTCAGCCATGGCTGTATAAAGTGGGACATTTTGTCAGCCATGGCTGTATAGAGTGGGAGATTTTGTCTGCCATGGCTCTAAAGAGTGGGAGATTTTGTCAGCCATGGCTGTATAAAGTGGGACATTTTGTCAGCCATGGCTGTATAGAGTGGGAGATTTTGTCAGCCATGGCTGTATAGAGTGGGAGATTCTGTCAGCCATGGCAAATTTTGAATGGAAGTAATTGTCAATGGGGGAAATGGACGTGCTCCTGAGACAAACACATCAAGATGGTAGGCTGACACAAACAAAACAAGAGGCTGCGATGAAACAAAAATAGCCAACAAATGAACACAAACCATGACTAGACACCCAGGACAGTTATTGCTGGTGAAGACAATAGAAAATTAGATTTTGGGTGTAGCTGTCTAACCTCACTTTTAGCATACTTAGGGAAATTCACGTAAGATCAGAAAAAAGTATCTGAATGATGTGTTGAAAAAAAAAAAAAGACTAGTGAATAAAGTAAAGTATCACAACTCTTTATTCATTTTATACCAAAATGTATCGGGAAGATTATTAGATATGTATGTATTTTACCAGAACTAAAAACATTTTTTTGAATTAATAATATAAGAAGCATGCATGGGTTGATATATCATTAAGTGATGGTACATGTACAAGCAAAATCACTGATGCGATAAACAAATAAAAGTTTTGTTAGTATTGTTTTTGAAATACATCACAGCGACCATTTAAGATCATTATAACGATATCCAGCTATATGATGGAGGAAGATCCCTGACAATGTCTGGGTAGAACCACCGGCAAACTGCAAGACAGTTGGAAGAACTTCCCAAATTAAGTCCTTCACCCCAAATGAAAGAAAGTGTAAAGTGTCTACCTATATAAAACATAAAATTTTAAGTTTATGTTGGAACTGTTCGTTTGATTTAGTGGGAAAAGTGTTTCAAAAGAAATGTCACTGTAATATATAGTCTAAAAGTCATTTATTTTTTGTAACAGAAATTAGTGAACACCACCTGAGCAACAAAGTACCTTTGTGTCCTGCATTGTAAAAAAATGATTAATGTCACAAACTGGATATTTGGAAAAAAAATGAAACAAAAATTTCTCCTTTTTAATTCAAAGAAATACATCATTTAGATGTAACATGTACCTGCCTTCTGGGTAGGTTTTATCAGTTAGTTCATGTACAAAATATTATTATATATATATTTATGGTTAATTTGTTTTAAATCATCTCAAATGCTCCAGAAAAAAAAGGAGTGTACTTAGTAAAGTTCTGAGGAATATGTTCTCTTTGAATGTCCTTTTCAACCTGGTACATCTTCAAAATACAATAATTTTCTTTTTAATTCTGGATCTGTTACTGCATATTGGCATGAAAAATGTCATAAGAAAAGATTAAAATAAAAAATAGTTATGAAAAAAATGCTTTCCAAGAACCATATTAAACTCAATACATTTCAACTTAAAAAAATTATGCTACAAATATAAAAAGACTTTAGCACCTTTTGGCTGGGTGAGAGACTTGGTCAAGTAAAAAATGTTTAAATGTGAAGGTCTTCCAGCTGACCAGTGGTGCACTGGTGGTTCTACCCAGACATTTTTGGGGCATTTTTCCATAAATGGAAACTTAATTGACATTAACGTGAGTATTTCCTAAATTATCGCAGAGCTATGTTACTAAAACTAAACCAAAATCAAACTAACTCTTAGCCTGCTGTTTGCCTATTTATAAGGCTAAGGCAAATAGTGTAGATCCACATCAGCCAGCTCACTGCTGGGAGCTTTCTGATCAGGATCTACACTATTTGCTGCTCAGTCTCTGCAATTTATGTCAAGTATGTCAACCCTGATATGTAACATATGCAATATTAAAGCAAAAGAATTTGGCCTGGGTTTTTAACAAATTGTAGAAAGTAAAGGGTCAAGTATTGATTAACAAAATTGACATAATAAGAAAACAACCAAATTAGCAGCCCGAACTACACAATGAACTAGACCAAGAGGTTATCTGTACTAACAAATGAGAGCAGCAGTTCTGTTAAATTAGCACGGAATAGACCTTACCTAAAAGACAGAACATATTATTTTATCCTCTTATATATTTATGGCTACCAACAAACTGATAATAGCAATAATCTTTGTGCTTGCAAATCACATACATACTGATTATAGCAGAATCTGATGATCTCATTATACCGTAAAAGCTAAGCAGTCTGTAATAATGAGTGATATGCATCCATAACTTGGGCTAATGAAGTATGACAGGCAAAAAAAAAAATGCCCTGAAAAAAACAACTAATTGGTTGTTTATGATGTCTGCACAAAATATAATTTGTAGTCATCCTAATGGGTTCAAAAGAAAAGTGTATTATATTCCTTTCATCACAAATAATGCAAAAATGTTTTTTATAACTTATTTAAAGTTAAAATAAAGTTTAACTTTAAATACTTGTTTACTGGTATATAAAAATGTATTTTATCTTAGTTATTTCTGAATAAATTAATGAAAATTTAACACATATGTTTAATAAAAGAAAGTCTGGCTAGGCAAATTTAATTAAAGTCTGTGGTCAAAATAAAAATGAAAAGAAAACATTTTTTAATTGTCTAAGGTTTACACTTTACTGGTATATAAAAATGTATTTCATCTTAGATATTTCTGAATAAATTAATGAAAATTTAACACATATGTTTAATGAAAAAAGTCTGGCTAGGCAAACTTAATTAAAGTCTGTGGTAAATTAAGTATTAAAATGAAAACATTTCTTAATTGTCTAAGGTTTACACTTTAGCTTACATACATGTAGCTTAACTGAATGAAACACCTGACCTTTGACCTCTCTATTGATATTCAAAGGTGTATTAAGGTTTATCATGATAAACATACAACGTATTTAACGAGTAATACAGAATCTAAATGGGACATATTTGATAATAACTACAAGCAAGCTAGTTGCTAGATATATATGGCTATTATAGACTCAGCAGCAAATAGTGCATATCCAGATCAGAAAGCTTGTTATTGGAGCTGGCTGATCTGGATCTACAATATGTGCCTAAGCCTTATTAATGGTTATTTATTTTTATTAAATTATATAAAAATAATATTTACTTTTTTCAGATATGTTTTGTTTTTGATATTTCTTTGTAAAATTATTTTTCAAAAGTACATAATTATAGCACATACATATGTAACTACCATAAAAACAAACTGTTTATCCAAAAACTTCCAATGACACTATGTGAAAACTTAGAAATGTCACCAATTAATGCATAATAAATGTTTTCTTTGTAATAAGAATCTGAGCAGCTAAAGAAACAAGTAAATAATTATCATAGTTCATGTTACAGTACCGATTGTCTCCTTATTTCTTCCTAAAGGAATACAAAAAGGATAATTATTTCTTATTTTACTATGTAAGACGAACCAATTACTGGGAGGGAAAAAAGGAGACGCATTTCATAAAGTACTTCTATGACTGTAAGATGAATAGAATTCAAAGTTCTATCTAGATTTACAAAAAAAGCTTAAGTTAAAGATCTGGCTTACAGTATACATCTATGCTAAGCACTGTTCATACAAATTCACAGTTTTATCCACTGGCCATTGCATATACTTGTAAATATGAGTTCCTTAAAAAGTGCAGCAGATAAATATGATGCTATACTATAGGAAGTCATTTGTTTGACCTGTAAATCCCTTGCAGGCACCCAGTTATGCACTTAGGTGGAGTAGAATAATTCAAGATCAATTTCTTGCTGAAGGAAATTACTGGCGGCCCATCCGAGGTGCAAACCAACGACAACCTAGAGCCAGCTTCATGTAAATTTTTCAACAGGACGAATCCTCTACTCACAATGTACCAGAATACCTTGAACAGTTATTTTAGTGCTTTTCGTTGTTAGTTGTTTTTAACCCTAATTATTGTCTGCATAAATTAAATTAGATGTTAAATTGTTAGCCTTCAAATGTCGACTTTTCAAAAAATAAAAAAAAATTCTAAAAGTGATCACAAAGTGACTTATCTAATTTTTAAGGGATTTTTTTTATTGTAAAAAGTTTTTTTCAAAAGTCATTTTAAGTTTGAAAGAACTTATCCAATTTATCATGCCTATTATTACTATCTATACATTTTCATTTCTGATAACAGAAGCATGGCATTTGTGTTACAATGGTAAAGCACAATAAAACAAATATTACAATTCGACTCAATGTTTACTGTCACATAAAAATATTACAAAATATTACTTACCCTTTTGAATTTAAAGCATTTTGATTGGTCATGTGTGAGTCAATATAAAGTGATATTGACTTGAGAATAGTTGTCAAGTGAGCATAGAGAACATAATACTGATGGTCAGGTTCTTTTTACAGTGCACTATTGGTACATCAATATAGCATCTGGTAAATGAAAACGACAGTTTATCAGTGTCCCTGATGATGATTTGGTAACAATAAGGAAAAAAGTAACCAAGAAAATAACAAACAGTGTAACCTCAGTAGCAGTGAAGGCTTAAAAGTGTAATGGAAAAAAGTGAGAACAGACAGAGGAAATGAATGTTTGCAAAATGGATCAATATCTTGAAATGTCTTATGTTATTTGAGAAGCGAGGATGACTCATTGTACAAAAACCACAAAGAAAACATTATATAATAGAGTGTGATATAACAAGGTAAGACGTATGTTTCTGTTTACAGGTATATAGGTTTGTGAACCTGTGTAATGTGATATTGTCTGAGGTACGCAATATCACATTACCTACATCCACAATACTATATATTGACCTCTACACAAATCTTTATTTGTATTATATTACATTTATTTGATTCTCTGTAAATATTAGTATATATATATTTTCAACTTATCAAGGTAATAGTTAACAGAACAGTATTAAGTGCTGCTCCTAGATAAGTATATATTACTTATTAAACATCTACACTGCAGCCCATCACATCAACCATTTAAACGACAAAATTGTAATATTTATTAAATGCTTAAATGAATTAAGTACACATGTGATTAAAATACAAAATCAAATTCATATCGTTGGCAGAATAAAAAACCCCCTGAAAAACTTTCGTTTTTTGTGGGATTTCGACAATGATAAACACACAAAAAAATAATCTTGTAAATCTTTCTATGCTTGAATGGTTAATAATTAAGTACATATATATTAGAAGAGAATACATTAATTGATATGTATTGTTGAAACTGAACCTTCAATAATTAGAACATAAGGTCAATATGCAGAATAGTCATTGACAGCCAAAAACTGAACCCTAAATTTGTATAATTGTGTGATAAATAACTTTGACATTAAGCTTGACAGAATCAAATCAGTCAAATCCATAGTTTGGCATTGGTTCAAGTATTCATCATTTCTCTCATGGAATCAAATCATTAGTACCTAAAATAAAGTTTGGTCAGCAGAGAGTCAATAAATCTTTGTTTTATTCTTAAAGTTTCTTTTAAATCTTTTTTCCACTGGAACTAATTCATTTCAACATGGATGTCACTGACTAAAATGACAAGAAAATAAAACTTTAAGGCTTAAATTTTATACTGAATTCTGATTGTTTCACACCTTATTGAATAAACCAGCTTATGAAAATCACGAACTATAATTTCCTTGAAAAGGGATAAAATATTAGAGCTATCTAAAATGATTATTATACCAGTGCACTACTGTCTGTGTGATTGGCCAGGCAGCTATAAACATGACGTTCCACAAAGAGAGTCTCTAGAAAGAGAATGGTTGACAGTGAAAAATGAACATGAACAAGATATGTCATCTAAAAGGAAAGTATACTGTTGATGGAGTTTAAAGAACAGAAAATGTGTTTATTGTTTAGTTGAAAAAAAATTACATAATTCCTATGCAAAACTTTCGTCTCTCAACACACCCATAACAGTTGAAAAGGTTTATAATTATGCAACACGCATCAGACTTTAAATGCAACAGAAATAAGTGCAAAAACCTTTATTTTAACAAAACAGTAATGTTTATTTAAAAGTTAAATAGCCAAAGACAAACAATTAATACTTTCAATAAAGCAAAATAAACTTTTTTACTACTGAATTTAAAAGTAGGACAAACACACAATTTTGCAACCACCTTATAATGCAGCTACCAGACTGTTCAACTGTACATATGAGAAGAAATTTAAGGCTGAGGACAATTTTAGGCCTAGACTATTTATTAATCCAGCCTGTCAGTCACAAATTGGCACATGTCATTCTAACTTACTTAAAACCTGCAATTTCATATTTAATTGAAAATTTTCCCCATAGGCTCAAATAAGGACAATATGTATTTCTTTGCTAACAGTCTCAGCACTTAAGAGAACCCAGAAGTCATTGCTGTGTGTCCCATACTAATATAAGGGCTTTTGTTCATGGTTTTAAGGCTTCAACCAATAATACAATGTATTTGGGTAAGTGGTTTAAATTAAAGTGAAAACTTTATTCTAAATCAAAATGTGTTCTAATTGTGACTAAACATTTTTAACCTATCTTGTAGACCATTCTCTTTTAACTATTTCTTGACATTTCAGCCCAGTCGGGGTTTAAAACTAAAAGAAGGCCAACTGGGCCGAAACATCATTTAAGTGTTTAAAGAGGCTGTTTTATTGAGTAAATCCCCTATCAGAATTATATTGACTGAGGACATCTTGCAGAGACAAAACAAATGAGTGGATTTCTTTTAAATTGAAATAAAGAAGAAAAGAAAACATCATCCAAAATTCAAGCACAATTTTAGGACAGGAAGGTTTTGCAAAGCATACCTTGATTAATGCCCTCAATAAATCACAAACAGACAATCAGTGCCATCACATGTCTACTGTAAAAAACATACTAATACATACAGTAAGTTTAACATCTGATCGTAATTGCAATATCTTTCTTCAAAATCATCCAATCTTACCTGTTTTGGGCATTATTGGTAGCTGAGTGTGATGATCCCCTTCAAGTTTATCACTCACAACAAATAACAACTACACTGTATATCACCCTTTTAAGTATAACAACTACAAGGTATATCACCCACAAAGTATAACAACTACACAGTATATCACTCTGAAGTATAACAACTACAAGGTATTTCACCCACAAAGTATAACACCTACACATTATATCACTCTATCCCTTATGTATAACAACTGCAAGATATATCACCCACAAACTATAACACCAACACAGTATTTCAATCACAATTTATAAAACCTAAACTATATATTACTCCATTTCTTAAGTATAACAACTACAAGGTATTTCACCCACAAAGTATAACACCTACACATTATATCACTCTATCCCTTATGTATAGCAACTGCAAGATATATCACCCACAAACTATAACACCAACACAGTATATCACCCACAATATAAACAATATACATGTATTACTCCAATTCTTAAGTATAACAACTACACAGTATACCACCCACAAACTATAATACCTACACAGTATATCACTCCATTTCTTAAGTATAACAACTACACAGTATATCACCCACAAACTATAACATTTACACAGTATATCACTCCATTTCTACAGTATAACTTCTACACAGAATATCACCTTCAAAGTATAACAACTACAAAGTAAAACATACAATAATGAAAATTACAAAGTATGTTACCTTCAAAATAAAACACATACAAAGGACAATAGTAAACATACAGAGAACAACATACAAATTATAACAATTACAAAGGGTAACACCTCAAAGTACACCATGTATAAAAAATAATACCTACAAAGTAAGCTGCCATAACAACTCATACTCGTGTTACCAGGGACACTGTCACCATTAAAACTGATTAAAATCCTTAATTAAAAAAAAAGTTAACCAAATGTGCAGTTTTGCACCAACAGAAAAAAGTGATGTCACTGACACATCTGTCACCTGTCTAAATGTTCAAATGTTGACATCATCAAAAATATAATAGGTAAACAACAGGAGATTTACAATTAATACTTATTTTCTGTCATCATATAATGAAATCAAAACACATGCTTTTGTAAAATTCTGTTGTGATATTAGATATTCTCTAACTAAAACCTAGAAGATATCTTAGGAGACATTGGCAGTCAGACACACATTACAGATGCAAGAGTTTGAAGGCATAAAAGATTCCAAGAACTAATTTACACAGTTCTGTTTGTTCTTATTCATAAATCATTGTGTTTAAATATTGTGATGTTTAGTTCTTTCAATGACATTAGTGATTAAGGATCTGACGGCATTTTTGCCAATACTGTGCAGTGACATTTCTATCATTATAGCACAGGGACACTTATGAGATGCCCAGGGACTGAACCCAGCCAGTCCATTATACTGACACCGACGAGTCAGGCTTAATGCTGTCCTCTTAGCCCTGAGTGTAAGGAGGGAAGCCACTACTACCAACTTTAAAGTCTTTGGTTTGACCTGGCCAGGGTTTAAACCCATGACCTCCCGAACCACAAGCCAATGCTCTACCACTTTAGCTATCGATTACATTAGGTTTTGTTTTAGTATTAACATTTTCACTGCCCTGTCACAGTAGAAGGTTATGGTAGAATATGCTTCCTGTATACTCTTACCCAGGTCGAGCATCCCTCATTGACTGTGTTTTTCTTTATTGTTTCAGCAATTAATCTTAAAATTACTATCAATCCAATATGTTTAACAGTTGTCTCACAATTTACATTTTACGACCATGGAACAATGGATTACTTGGTTTTATTTGGTAAACAATTAATTTGTGTAAATTACTTCTTGACTGCACCAAATATGCCAGCATGCACCATGATTTTCATTCAATGATGAGCTTGCGGAGCTAAATAACAACTCAAAGTGGCACAAGATAGAATTGAGATCAAACAGTAGAAGAAAAGTAAGTGACATTAGTTTACACTTTATATTATCAGTGATGCATCAAAATAATGCTAATAATGTTGGAGGGGAAATACCATCAGAGACAACATGAAATATACAAACATTATGATGTATTTGTATGATTTTTTTTCCCTTCAATAGTTATCATTTTAAAATTATCTGGATAAATTGGCCTTACTAGTATAAAGAAACTTAGGGAAACTGGTTTATCGACATAAACACAAATCCAAAACAATATGATTTATGGACTTAATGTGGAAAGGTCTTCCAGTTGACCTGTGGTACAGCACCAGTGGTTCTTTCTAGACATTAGTCTGAGGTCTTCCTCCACCAAAACAGCTGGATGTTGCTATAATGATCATAATTGGTTTCAGCGATGTAATCTCAAAAACAAAACAAAAGCAATATGACTTAGTCAATACAGTAAACTAGCAATTAACCGACAGATTAGATTTCTTGGTATACAAAAAGCACATAATAAAATATGGCAGTGAAAAGGTTAAAAAAAGAGAACAACAGTGTTTAAAATTAGCAATAACACATTAAAACACCATCTTGTAACACCAAAACCATGAAGGGATTCTAATTTAACACATTTCTATGTTATCAGAAGAATAGGGAAGTCAGATTCTGGTCTAATAGCTAAAGCAGTAGCTTCAGGGTATGTTAAGTGAATGTCATCATTTCAACAATATTTCATCATTAGCCCAGATTTCTCTCCCTTTATGATATTATGGCTTGATTTGTGTCTTTATTTCACGTCAAAAAACAACAGAATTTGGATATGAAGTGCAATGGGAAACCATGTATTTAAGGAAAAGGTGCATTGAATTTGTTCCATGTTATCTCTGATAATGCATGTTAAACACAAAATAATTATCTGATTTTGATGAAAATTCACATTTTTTTTCTTTTAATGTGGCTTATTTTATGTTGTGCATGTATTGTTTTGGGTGTTGTTGTTGTTGCTTTGTAGTGGGGAGCTGTGATTAGTATAAGTCCCTTGGTCAACATTCTTGCAAGCTATATTGAAAATCTGCAGCAGTACATCATATGAGGGGCTCAGGCAGTGCTTCAAGTACAAAATGTATAAGTTTTATGTAACTCACTAAAGGCATTTAAATGAAATATTGCAATTAAAAACTATCTAAGAACATTTTTCAAATATTCCATATGTTTTTTATATAATATTGCTGATGTTGGTAAGAAAGTTTAACCATACTTACAAAGATTTCCCACTTACCGACCAATCCACTTTTGAAGAGATTTCATTTCGCCTACTATGACCATGATCTCCATAATGCGGATGTAAAAACGTAGAGTGATTCAGCGCATTCTTGGAGATCGCTTTCCTGAAAATATAAAAAAAAATAAAAATATTGTGGATAGTTATATACTATGTTCTATATATAAAGCACAACATGTTAAAATGATCGCTTCTGCTAAACATAGATCTGGCTGATATAGAGACAATATGTACTTGTACATAAAAGAGGCCAGATCAGCATCAGCTGGTAGAGCTTTGAGGTCTATTTCAAACCCGGAATAACATTTTTTCTCCTTATATTGCAAAAAATAACTCTTAATGATCTCCCTATGTAACAAAAACTAACTTATAATTATCTCCAAAAAAATATCACAAAAAAACTCATAATTATCTCCATATGTTTCAAAAGTTACTTATAATTATCTTCTTTTGATACAATTGTTGCAAAAAACAACACCATCTTTCAATAGTACAAAAATGCTTCTCATACCAAAACCTCATAATGTTATAGAACTGTGGATGAATATAATTAATAAATATGAGAAAAAATAATTGTTCTGTTGTTAAACAACAATTCATGCACTGTATTCAGCACCAGAGTACCAACATTTGAGACTAATGCTATCTTGTGTTTGCTAAAGTCAAGTTGATTATACATATTATCATTCAACATATATATCCAATAAAATTTAATACACATATAATGTTCAAGAGCCAACATAAATATTAATGAATTATAACCAAACAATACACTATAATACCTTGCATTCACTATTTAATCCATTACTTAGTGAACTGTTTATGTCTTGTTACATGTAAGCTGTGACCATGACATTTAAGAATGCATGTTCACAATAACATTTTAAGAGCTTTTCATATACCTAACAAATGCATGATATACAGATTATAATATGGGAATATAAAGGTTATACTGATATAATGATACATGTAATCTAAAACATAATTCTGTAAAGTACATACTGGTACTTCTAATCATTATTATAATCAGTATCATATGGTGCTAGCATTAAATGCCAGCAACATGGGCTGATTACATTATTGCAGTATTTAACAATGCATGACGTTCATACTAATATGTATGATGATCATCTAAGCACTTATTATCCTACTGTACATATATTGTACTTATTATTAATTATATTATTATTATTTCTATTATATGCCAAAAAAGGATCTTTGGCAGATTATATTGCATGACAGCATGATAACATTTTAAAGACAATTGAAAAAAGTATAATGTCTCTAATGTGATTGTTATGTGTTAGGACAAATTAGCCCATCAAAGAAATACTTCTGACACTACATTTTATTCCATCATTTTATTGGACTGCATAATTATACAGATGTAATCTGCCAGGATGACATTTAAACATGTACTGCAAATAATACATAACCATCAAAATCATAGCTACTTCAAACAACTTATCAAGAATCAGTACAAATCAGTGCTTTCAAGTAACTGCTTTGCTTGTTTTGGAAAAAAATGTCTATGACACATAAGGGCTGAGATGTCTGAGTAGAACAACTGGTTCAACACAGTTCACCCTGGAAGACAACATTAATCTTTACCTTAACCAACACTTGAACCTATACAGTGTGGAGTTGAAAAATCAAAAGACTGATAAGCCAGCAAGACAAAGCCACTCAGCCAAGCTTGAATTAACCTGCTCAATGTAGACATTATGGACTAATGATAAATCTTAATACACAATACATGTTAATATTTATTTTCAACAAAACATCACAATAATGCAGATGCCAAACTGTGCTACATGTAACCAGACAATTAGAAGCAGGTGGCTATAGACCACTTAAGTACATTGGGGAATACTTACTAGAGGCACATGCAGAATGGGAAACCTTATTAAACAGTCTTCCCTGAATAGTCCCTGAATACAAGTAGGTCCTTTCATTTGTTTTACTCAGTTTTTATGCTTGTGCTCTTTGTAGTGTATGTTGACCTTTCTGCCTTTCTTATGATACCCAGGTTAACCATCATTAATAAACATTTCCATTTTCTTTTTAAAATAACATATCTCTATAAGTATTTAAATTAATTTTAAGGTTATATTTATGCAAAAGTAAGAATTTTCATTGTTTGTATTTGCAATGTCTAAAAAAGTACAGGCGATAAAGTCCAAGAATTCCAATTACAAGGACCTATCTACTGTTTGGAATACCTCGGATATTAACTACCTAGGGAGACAATTTCCATTTCACCAATGTACCCAATTGCTGGTGGAAAGTCAAATCCACGAAAACAAACACAATATCTTATTCAGATAAGTCAGACTTAACATTTAGCCTAATTAGCCTAATTGGTAATGTGTAGATCCACTCTAGCCAGCTCCACAAGGTCACAGTTCAGCATCTGTACTTTATACTGCTGAGTGGCATTATACCCTACTACATTAGCAAAAAAACACGAAAACAATTATCATATGTAGCATTGTAAAGTAAAAATCAATTACAGCATCATGCACCACATTTGTAAAGCAAATTCTGACATGCTCCCATATTATATTGCTCTTCCAGTAAATCATAAACAAAGCCTGATGGCGGTTTATTCACAAATCATTTTTGAGATAACTGTTTTCAGGCTAGCAATTCCATCAGTTGCCACATAAAAAAGGAATTAGCGCAGATGGGACAACACATCTCACAGGATACATTGTTTATAGTACACATTGACTTCCAGATGATGGTAAATCCAATACTTTAGAGCAAAACAGACGATTCATGATTAAAAATTGGGTCTGAGAATAAAGCTAACTGTCTTAAAGCATAATGATTATTTCCACATGTATATACATGTATGGTACATGTACTATTTAAAGAAATCATAGAATGATTAAAATACTTTGAATAACAAAGAGAAGGAAAAACTTATCACAGTAGTTTTTTATCCATTGTCAGAACCCATGTTCACTCATACTGCTTTGCTTAATGGATATAATAAGTAAGCAGCAATAACAGAAAATAAACCATGGGCTCTAGACAATGTTTCATATCATGTACAGAACAAAGTGTATTGAAAATGTTATGATTTAGTTCTATTTCAGGACAATTATGATGTGACTCCGTCAATTGTTTTACATAATATCATGGAAAATTAACACAAAGAACTTCTTTTAGCAGACAGGAATAAATTTAAATTGTTTTGTACCAGGTTTCCACCGTCAAACAGAAAATACATAAAGAATGAAATAAACTTTTTTTTTCTGTTGTTTCCTTGTATCAAAGTACATATTTTATACTTTCCCATGGCAATCTTAGATAACATCCATAAACATAATATCAAATTGTATTCATATATCAACCCAGATATCAATTTCCAGATTTCACACATCAAGGAAAAAGATGCCTTATATAAGAATTATATCTTAACCTGCCAAGCACAAACGAATCTAGGCTTATGCAAATACTGTAGATCCAAATCAACCAGTTCTCAATGGCAACTGTTTGATCATGTCCCAACTATACAAGTTTCTGCTTCTATGTATCTAGCAATATATGTCTAGCCACTTTGCATAGGATTTGTTTGATAAGATCTTGTATTTTGTATTGCTTGAATAATAAATATAACATGATAAGGCTTATACCAGGTGATAAAGTGTAGAGGAGATAATTTTGATTGACAGTCTTCTATCTCAGAAATACAGAGACAACAGTTTCTCCTATACTGAAGAAGGAAAAGAAGCCAATCAGTTTCACAAAAACCTGGAGGCTGGAATGTGATTCTTTTGACTCAGACTTTGTCATGATTTTCATTAGCTTTCTAAGACACTGTTGAAATTAGATGACAAAAAAGGAGAAAAAAAAGTACACTGAAGAGCCAAGGATTTGTCTGAGGAAAAAAAGTATGCAAATCAATATTTTTAGTATTGCTTTTTGTATTAGGTAAAAGGTATTCTCTATGCTTATTATTGTTTCCTGTTATTATCACTGAGTTTTATATTTTGAACAGTGTAGCAACAAAACTTGGTACCTGTATATGCTATATGTATAACAGATGATATGTTGAAACTGTAGTGTCAAACCTCAAGATCAAAACTCTTCTACAATGCACTAGAGTTTAGGGATAAAGGATGCCACAAGGTGGCTGAGCTGCATGGTATGGGCATGATGAGCATATCACTTCATATACCAACAAAGTCACACACAAGAAAGTTCCAAGTTGCATTGGGGCCAAAGAAGACCTGGCATGCATTCAGAATACCAAACCAGTTTGCAACTGTTTGATTATGGATTGCTATAAAGTTGTCTTAAGGTCATAAATATCATGTTATTTGCATAACATATGACAGATTACACAATAAGTCTTCCATAGGCAGGCTGTGATCAGCATAATGAACATACCCATGTATGGTCTGTTTGACACTGACTTACATATAATTACAGCATGCAATCTGGCCAGCAATAATATACTGAACAGAATTGCAAGGATGTGGGAGTTAGACATTCAAGATGTGGGCTGTCTATCCCAGAATCTGGAACATCCCCTGCAGAAGACTAAAATCTGAATACCAAAGACAGACATGCCTCTTTTCATGTGACTAGCTGCTACAGACAAGTGACTTTAGTTATAACAAGACAGGCAAGGGAGGTTTATTTTTGTGTCGTTTGGTGCATGTATTTCCATATTGTAAAGTGACATTCTATTAAGTTCAATTCCTTGAATGAAAAATAGGTGTCCAACAATGTGATGGTGATTCCATTCAAATGTTTATCTTAGCCTTTCTGCAGACCTAAAGTCAGAAATTGTCAATAGACCATGACTTATTGCCAGTGCTTCTCAAGAGACAGCATGAAGCCTGGGTGACAATATAGGGACTGGGCAAGACATTTTTATTAAGATCAGACTGACACAATAACAGTCAGATTGGCAAAAACCATGTTTTATTAAAAGATAATGAACTATGAAAAAGTCTCAGTAGAACCAGTGACATTCTGTAATTCAGCTGGAAGATGTCCTCATGTGAAAGTTCCCTCCCCTGACTGGAACTAGAACCCATGCCAGGAGGTGCTGAGAAGGGACCACTAAACAAGTTTAGTAAAAGACCTTGACACAAGTAAATTTATAAAAAAATTTGCAACATTATAAATTATAAAATACTCAGACTCCCCAATGTGTCATCTGTTATTAAAGTTGCTTGATCAAATGGTATAATTAACTGACATATTATGCAAAACAGATGCCTTTTAGCCAGACCAAGTAATAAATCATTAAAAAAGATGTTTTTTTCCAAGACTGTTGAATTCAGATTTAACCAGACTTAACCAGATTCAAGAGTATTTGACAAGAAATGTAGAAGCAAGTTTAAAAATTACAGGGTTATATGATTCAAATGTACCTAATTGCATAACTTGTTGGAAATATTTTAGTATAATAATGAACAGATATTTCCGATTATGAAAATAGGCTAATTATATATGCTACTGTCATTTTATCAGTGAAAAAGATAAATCTAGGTTCCATTTATTGTACATTTTTAAATATTGTCTAATTTTATATTGTATATAAATGTAACCGGGTGATAGGGAGAGAATGTGTTAGCGGTCTGGTTAGCTCAGTCAGAACAGCATTCGCCCTGTTATCGTAGGGTCCCAGATTCGAGTCCCAAACTGGCTTCACTTCTTTCTCCGTATGTTACAATGGCACCCAACGTAAATGACCCATGGCCGTTACAGTTCAAGTGCTTGAGAAGTGCTTGTGAGTTGTGTGTAGAGTAGATTGTCTGTGGAAATTCGAGGATGAATTTCAAGATGCCCGGTCATATGTAGCTGCGTGATAGGGAGACAATGCGTTAGCGGTCTGGTTAGCTCAGTCGGAAGAGCATTCAACCTGTTAGCGAAGGGTCCTGGGTTTCAGTCCTTGACTGGCTGCACATTTTTCCCCCTATGTTACATAAAAGATGCATAAAGTACAACACACATGCAAGCAACATAGAAATACATATACATTATATTTTTAGATCAGTGCTTTTTACTAATTTAACACCCACCATTGCTACATGTCATTTACTTGCATTGTAAACATTCAATAGTTTTTACGCTGTTTGAAATGAGATGGACTATAATTATTTGTCTATATTTTTATTGTACATTGACCATAACAAAAACATAACATAAAGCTACCATGTTATTTCTTTTCATAGTCACATATTTTTATAATGTCTATACAGAAATTTTCAATATTCAATTTTCTAAAAACTTACTCTCTGTATTGATCATGGGATTCAAAGGGCATGCAAACAGCCATCTTGCTCTGCCAGATATGATCTATTTAAACTTAACCACATCAGTATTTGATGGTACCAACATCTAACTAGAATGATTTAAAGCTAAATATAACCACCATGTCTAACAAATTAACTTCACTTGTAAACTTCTTCATTTTATTTCATTTACCAATGTTAAACCTCAAATGAATGATACATGATAATGACAAGGGACTTCCCAACAAAATTATCATTTCACACTTGTGTTTTTATATCTCCAGAGATGCTACAAAGACGTCATCACATTTTAACTAAGCAGCCAGAGAAAAAAGCAAATGTCAGCGTGTATTTTGGAGACAAAACCATCCTATTAACCATTTCCTGTTGCATTTGTAACTGACATATAAGAAAAGTCGTTGATGCAAAAGCATCAAAGGAGACACAAAAAGTAGAAGAGGTAGATTAAAGCAATATGGGAGCAAGTAACTATGACATTTGAAATGTTACGGTTTTTATTTGAAAGTTTTCAGTAAACTATAAATCTCGAGAAAAAGTATGCATAGCTTATTTTCCTGAAAATGTTTAAAACAAAATAAAAAGCAAAACCTGACACCATTTGAATAGGTTTTCTAAGATTTTACACATGTACATGTTACATATGTAGAAACAAAGTTGCAAAATTATTATAATTATAAAAATAAACTGTACCAGCAGAAATTGCACATTGTGCAGCAGTCTCACATTAAAATAATAAGTATTGTTCAGATAGTGTTTTTCTCAAATGTAATATATTTATTTTTCCTTAGTATCTTATTGTTTATTTTCAAAGTTATTTTGAAATTTACAGACACACAAAAATGAAAAAAAAAAAATATAACAGAACACAGTTTACCGAATTTGGACCCGTATTTGATCAGGTTTAGAAAGTCTGCTAAACAAACTTTCCCCATGTGCAAATTTCAGTGGGTATTCCATATATTAGCATCGTGCTCTAGTGCTTTGCCAATAACAATTGTCACCCATAACAACTTAAACATTGTAGCAAAATGTGCAGACCCAGACCAGACACCATGCAAAGTGAGCTGGATCTACATTATTTGCTTTAACCTGTTCTATTCTTGCTATGTGGGTTAAGAAATAAACAAAATTGTTTCTTGTGTTATTACTATAGAAATTACATCACAACTGAATTTAAACTGATCTGCAGTCTCAATTAATTTAAGTTAATGGTGTTTCTGCTTGTAGCAAACAGGGTTAAATTGTCGTAAATAAAAAGATAAGAGATGTAGAACTCTTTTACTCACTCTTAACTTAATTTGGAGAAATTCATACAGATGGTGTATTTACTGTGTATATGTTGAATATGCTTTAACTTCTTTTGCAATATGCAAGAAATAATTTTTCAAAGCAATCAATGTTTTGTTGAGTTTTATAATTTCATTAAAATCAAGCTGTCCATCATTTTTTGTTACATGTTTTTTTCCATTATGACAACAATGGAATTGATAGAATAAGCTCTGATGCATTTTTGTTCTTATATACATGGGAGTGATGCAATCCTAGTGATATTGGCAACATCCAGCTACATGTATGTAACTTGTGGAGGATGACCCAAGACAAATGACTGAGTAAAACAACTGGAGTGCTGAAAGTCGATCAGCTTGAAGATGAATATAAAAAATTCTTGACACAGCTTACAGCCCTTCAACTCATGATGTGAGGGGACAAGGAATCAAAGGAAAAAGAAGATAAATAAGGTACTTGTTGTAAATATTGAACAATCAAAAACCTTTAACTGAAACTTGAATTACTTATTCATTGTTTTTAAAAAATGCACAAAGAACATATCAAACTTAATATTTTAAAGAATTATATGGGATTAAACAAATTTAGAAAAATATTTCCTAATGCTTGCAATGATGACTGTATTCTAAAAAAAGTCCCAACTAACGAGTGTGCCAAAAGTTATAAGCCAAACCTATTGGGTTAAGAAATATCAACCTACTTCCTATCATTTCAAAAATTGACTAAACCTACAACATTTTACAGTAGTCATTAAGGTCAATCCTGGGTCAAACCTATAACCCTCAGCATACTAAGAGAGATATTGGATAAGAAATATACAAAATGCTCCAATCCATATCAGCCACTCTCCTGTGGGAGATGTCTGATCCAGATCTGCACAATTTGTTTATGTTTACTGGGTTTATCGTCCCACCAAAAGTATTTCAGTTATCTGGAGACAGTATCCACTTGAAGCAGATATAGTGCTGTCTTCACTGTGTACCCTTATATTTGCTTCAGCATTAGCAAGGGAGCTATACAACTATCATTTTTAACAACTTTGGAATGTTGTGGCCCGGGATAGAACCTGGGGTCTCCCGTACCTGGAGCCAATGATCTACCAATTGTGCTACCAGGTCCGATCTGCAAAATTTGCAGCCAAGTATCTAGCAACAGTCAAATTGGCTAAGGATTAGACATACAACCAGTATATAAAAGTGACTTCACTAGCCGTAACATTCAAATGCTTATCCTTCAGTCAACTCTAATTTTTACTGCATTTGAGCCTTCTTTTAAGGAATATGTAATGCAATCTTATTAAGATTGTGCCAAGCTTGCGCAAACTTGTCGCAAACTTGTGATGAGCTTGTCGCAAGCTAGCGTTTTGGTGTGGGTATACCCAGATCTTTGATGCTATTCACTCATGTCCAGACTTCTATGTATGTTAACTACCCATAATAATTCCAAGTTATTTACATATGACTACAAATTGTTCACAAAAGCAACTTGATGCCAGCAAATTACTTTAAAGTAACTGTCCAAAATATGGCATCCATTAACACAGCCTGCAGCTGGTAAATGTAAGAAATAAATTCTGCCCTGAGGAAAAGATAGAAACTAAACAAAACAAAAATGAGAAAACAATTCACACCTGCTGCAGGGTTTATATATCATTCCTTTCTACTGAGTCTATATATTTGTCTTCAATTTCTGCAGGATTAGTCTTCAAGCAGTTAACTTCTTGTATTTTACATTTTTCTGAAAAGCATTGACAATAGCATTACAACCTTACTGACCTTAATGATATAATAATTATGTAAAGAATAAAAAAAGACAGATCTAACTTAAATATAAATTTTCACACCTTTTCTAATTTAATGCAACTAAAGTCTTTTTGAAGAAGTAGCTGTATTTTGATGCACTTGCAGAGTGGATTTGTAAACAACTATAAGGAACGGTTCAAGCCAGAAAAACAGAGGTTAAAAAAGTTAAGATGAAAATGGTGATGATAATGGTGATAAAAATGGTGATGATAATGGTGATGATGACATCAATGACTACAACAATGACAACATGGCTATTGAAAATGAAAGTGAGAGACAAAACAAAAAGAAAGCACAAGCATTCTATTCTATTTCATCTCTCTCCCATTCCACTGTAAGTTTATATATGTTCATTTCATTTTCTGGTAACAATTACTCCTAGAGAGATACTCATAAAGCAGCCTCATGCAGCTTACATTTTACTGATGTTTCAGTTTACTTAAATTCTGAGTCTGCTAACTGTTTAATCACAAGCCTAAAGCTAAAAGTGGTGCTGCTGATCAGGATCTATACTAATTGCTACTTTTTTCTATTTCTTTTGTTACATTGTTCATTTATTGGGTTTATCATCTCACCAACAGTATTTCAGATAACTTGGGACAGTGTCCACTAGGAGCAGAAATAGTGCTGCCTTCACTGTGTATAGCATGCGGTGAACACCTGGCATGATACCACACCCTGTCACATTATCCTGACAGTGGAACTACCCTTATATTTGCTTGAGTAAGGAAGCTATACCACTACCCTTTTTAACGACTTTGGTATGTCGCAGCCTGGGATAGAACACGAGGCCTCCTGTACCTGGAGCTGATGCTCTACCAATTGCACTACATTGTACCAGCTCCGGTACATTTATAGTAAGTTTAACATTTAATATATATATATATATATATGTAATATAAACAAACAACTAGGTATTTAGCATTTTGAACTTTGAACAAACTGAAGCATGACAAAGGTCAGTAAATTAATTATACACTTAAAAGCACTTATGACAACATCCTTGTGCCAGAGGAATATTGGACACAGATGTCTCTTACAATAATTACTGTCACCACACCAAGGTTAATTGATTAATTAAGACCAACAGGTGAAAATAAACCACTCCACCTTTCTGCCCCTTTGACAGGATCAATGCTGACACTTCTCAAGTCTTCCATTCTAAGATCATAGAAAGTGGTGTTAGTAGTTTGATGTATCCCATTGATGCATAACATCATTTGACATTTATATGACAAGACACTAAATCCCCAGGCCAAGCTTAGCTGTTTTGACTTTTGTCATGTTGTAGAGTTTTTATATGTATTTACACCACAACTGTAGTCGTATTGGAGTTGTACAGTTACTGATTGGTTGAGAAATAGACCTCAAATGTCTGGGTAGAACTAATGTCACATCTGCACATATATGGAAGAAGAATCTTCACATGTTATCACACCAAGTGGGAGTCAAAACTAACTTTGGTATACATCAGAACACTAACTGTTAGGGTGCAATATTTGTGAATAAGCCATGCTTTTGTTTAATTATTTTCCAACAATAATAATAACAATAGATATTGAATGAACAAAAAAGTGTAGATCCTGATCAGATAGCTTCCTGCTGACAGCTACCAGCTGGATGCAGGCTCACTTCTGGGTCTGTACTGTTTTCCTATTCTTTCCAGCAAATTAAAAGTTACATTCTTGCTATTCTTTTCAAGACAAAACCAGGAAGCAAATTGTGACTTTTGTATTATTTTTAATGGAAATAACATTCAAATGTTCATGCATATGAAGAACTGGTGTACACTTTAAGGATGTATTGTGCTGCCTAATTTTGTTTAAGTCTATATCATGCAGAAGTCATCTAGCTTTGATATAATTAGGTTAATGTTGTTTTTTTTGCTTTGTGCTCATTTAATTAATGGTTTTCAGGTACCGTGCTTTGTGACCATTTAATTAATGATTTTCAGAAAGTTAAATACACATTTTCTAAGCTCTAGGTTGAACAAAACAAAACTTTAAGCTTAATTTAATTATGAAATAAAACATTAAGATATAGTATTAAAGACATAAAACAAAAATTAAAGTGATGACGAAACATACCTAAATAATAATTTAAAATTTAAAGTCAGTTCTTGACGTTTTAATATCAGAATAATAAAATGACTCAATATAATGACAGATACAAAAATATTCAGCTGCAAAAGCTGAGTTTTATACCTTAGAATATTAATATATTGTGTACATTTGTCAAGTATGATAGCTGATTTATACCATTTTATAATGCGACAAAAACCAGATAATACTAAGATGACAAAATGCAAAGTAGAAGAGGTGATATACAAAATAATGATGTTTACAAGTTTCTACTTTTAGCTGCTTTATCTTACTTTTGTTTCTTTTTTGACATTTGCCAAGAAAATGACAGAATGGTATGAAATAGCCACCACAGACAAAGCATGCTATATGGACACATATGTGAGAAAAACACGCTCAAATAAAGCGATATTATTCCCAGATTTAAATGTGAAAACAGTTACATGATATTTGTGCAATTTTGATGCAGAGATAAAAATTTATAGAAAATGAATCTTAAGGATGGAATTGGGATTAGGATTAGCCGGCATTTTTGCCGATACTGCGCAGCGACATTTCTATCATTATAGCACAGGGGCACTTATGAGGTGCCCAGGGACTGAACCCGGCCGGTCCATTATACTGACACTGACGAGTCAGGCGTAATGCTGTCCCCGTAGCCCCGAGCGTTAGGAGGGAAGCCACTACTACCAACTTTAAAGTCTTTGGTATGACCCGGCCGGGGTTCGAACCCACGACCTCCCGATCCGCATGCCGACGCTCTACCATCTGAGCTATTGCAGCCGGTGAATCTTAAGGATAAATTTAAAAAAAAAAGCAACCTGAATGTGACACAACCATCTCTATTTTTCATAGACACTTTGTTACACTGACATTAAGATAAGTTCTGAAAACAGGATATTTGTGACTTTAAAGTGATAACACAAACACAAATGGCAAAACTAAACAAGAAATTTACACCTTGAAACAGTTTTTGAAGTAAATTGCTTTAAATATATCCTAGTAAACAAATGCACTTTAACAAATGTTAATTTTAATTAAAGTTACCTAGACCTTAAACTGTTAACCCTAATAGCTTTTCTTCACTTCCTGGATGCATAGACTGCACTTTTTTACAATTGCATAGGTTATCTTTATATAATTTTTTCTCATTTCTCTGGACAAAAAATGTTTTAAAAATTAAATACTTAAGATTTGTTCTTGTACATGTGTATGTACATGTATTTATAATCTTGCCAACAATTTTTAATCAACTTGTTATCATACTGTGTTGCTTTGTTAGTATTATGACTGAGGACATGATTATACAGCTATAGATCTTATAACTTTAATTACCAAATACATTGCTACCTTACATATAAGTATGAAAACATGCCATGAATGGAAAACAATATTCACAATAAACTTAGTCATATTATTCTGAAGTCTGGGTCAATCAATCCTTTAACACTTATTACAAGCCAAGCATGGACAATATAGAGCTATTCAAGAACCATTTTAACAATAAAATGTAGGTTGGATAAAAGCCCTGTGACCATAAAACAGAAAAGCAACATGAGCAATGAACAGTAATGCATCAAAAACCAGGGGACATATTACTCTGAGAGAGCTTGTTCAGATGGCAGAGGAAAACCAACAACAATGAAATGAAAATGACAATTGATATAAAGCCATTGGAGGATTGGGTGACAAAACCCAGGGCCATTATGGGATATGAACAGTTGATTGGTTGGTTTGATATGACACTCTGCTTTTAGCTGACACACAAAACCATGGGATATGTTCTTGATGCTAGGATGGACACCAATGGGATATGAAAGCATTCTGATGCTCTTGTTTAGTTGGATGGTGTTTTCGCATTCACTGTTTTACTTATTTTTGTTTGTTTGTTTTGTTGCTATCGGTTAATGACAATAACAAAATATGTCATCATTTTACACAAGGCAAACTAGTTGCAAAAGTACTTGTTGCAGTAATTTAACTGTGAGTAAAGCCATGGCCCTTGCTATATATGCTGATGATATACTATCACAATTGTTATGAAGTACTTTTAAGCAGTCTCCATCTTGATAATGCTATATGTTCACAGATTGAAAATACAAATATTGTAGAATTATTTCTATCAAAGAGTGAATAGAAAATTTGTTATTGATTTGTTTTTGAGATACATTGTAACCAACAATCATGATCAGTGACATCCAGCTGTTTTGGTTGAGGAAGACCTCAGACAAATGTCTAGGTAGAACTACCAACACACCGCATGTCAGCTGGAAGACCTTTCCACATTAAGTCCTTCCCCCCGAACAGAACTTAAACCCATGCAGTGGGAGGCTAAGCAGACAGAGGAGTTACAAATTGGCGACTCTACCACTACGCCACCAACATAAAATATGTAAACGAAAGTACAAATATGAATTCCGTCTTTGCAATATCAGTCACCAGTACTGGTAATCTGTCAAGAGTGAAAAGACCTTCATTGCAGGCTTGGTAAGGTACTCTCTGATATATCTTGACTCTAATATATCTTGTCAGTGACACACAGACGATGACAAAGAGGTTTATTATCAGTACAGGACCATATCATCTATATGTGACTACTGAAGTTGTCAATATTGGCCAATCCCTAAGAAAAGGTGAGATATAAAATAGACCTGCTCGCAGACAATTGTCTTCCAAAGCAATAAATGTGACTACAGTACATGTATGGCAGAACTGCATGGTACAACTGGAATACATGCTCTTCCATAATATAGACTTTTTGTTGGTTTTAATACCAAACCTATAGGAAGACCCAACTAATCACTAAACATTTTTATAAAGAAAGAATTGCTTATGTCAACTCACAATATTTAAAAAAAATAGGATTTATGTCCGCAAATTTTGGATGGTGCCTTAACAGAGCTGTTTTGATTTGATAATAAAATCTAGATGAACAAGAGCATCTTCAGTCAGCTTCCTGCTGAGACTTTCTGATCAGGTTTTTTTAATACTTACTTCTGAGTCTTTACAAATATGTTAAGGCACATTAAAAGGGAAAAGACAAAGTATACGGTTAGTCATTAAATCCTTAATACCACTGGCAGGCTCATTATCTTACATAATCCATAACAGTTCAAAATGGTTTTTATGGTTTAAAATACATATGAATATTTAAGACTTGTAAGCAAGATTAAGGAAATGTAAATTAAAAAAACGAGATAAAATAAAATTAAATAGAAAACATGCTTGGACTTTGTAGGATTTGAACCCGAAACCAATTGTATGGCAGTCCAGGCCTGTACCAATTTTGCCACTGAAACTTGTTACACAGTTGTTTTATGTAGTTTTAAAATTTATTTTGACTGGAATGTTTTTTATATTCAAATGTTAATATTAAACATTTTAACATCACATATTTTGCTTTTGAAGGGTTTCACATGATGCTCCTATAGATTTAAATTTTAGGACCCTGATTTTAATGTCAGATATAACATGGGCCATATTAATAGGATGACACTAATACTTGCCAATACTTTATCTACATTGTTCTTTAATCATGTATTGCCTATATATAAGATAATCTGTTATTTACAACACAGTATATGCCACAAATAGGATTAAGCAATAAAAACAGTGTTGATTTCAAGACGGTATATGATAAACAATACAATTCAGAGTACAATTAAGGTACAAATAATCCAAAAATAACTATTTGTCTCTTTTGACTGGACCTGATAGCACAATCGGTTGAGCGTCGGCTCCAGGTATGTGAGACCCTGGGTTCGATCCCAGGCCGTGACATACCAAAGTCATTAAAAATGGTAGTGGTATACAGTAGCTCCCTTACTAATGCTATAGCTCCCTTGCTAATGCTCAAGCAAATATAAGGGTAGTTCCATGACTGGTTGGCTCAGTGTCAGGATAATGTGACTGTGTGTCGTATATTCACAACATGCTATACACAGTGAGGCATTATATTTGCTTCAAATGGACACTGTCTCCAGATAACTGAAATACTACTGGTGGGACGATAAACTCCAAAATAAAAGCAACATATTTGTCTCTTTTGGTTACACTGTATCTCCTGGTTAGAGTTATAAGTCCATAGAAAAGCTGAATGTATATTAAGTGCACTGTGGTGAATCATTACAGTTCTAATATTAAGGAGACTTGGAAAAGATAACTTGCCATAGTAAGTGGAGAGTTTATGTGAGCCAGGACTGTGAAGGTGTCTGGCTAGAGGACTGTGAAGGAGTCTGGCCAGAGTCATTCACTCAGGACTGTGAAGGAGTCTGGCTAGAGTCATTCACGCAGGACTGTGAAGGAGTCTGGCTAGAGTCATGCATGCAGGACTGTGAAGGAGTCTGACTAGAGTCATGCAAACAGGAAGGAATGTGAGGTAGTCTGGCTAGAGTCATGCACAGTGGACTGTGACAGAGTCTGGCTAGAGTCATGCATGCAGGACTGTGACGGTGCTTGGCTAGAGTCATGCAAGCAGGACTGTGAGGGAGTCTGGCTAGTGTCATGCACAGTGGACTGTGATGGAGTCAGGCTAGAGTCAAGCAAGCAGGACTGTGAGGGAGTCCAGCTTTTAGTCATGCACACAGGACAGTGAGGGAGTCTGGCTAGTGTCATGCACAGTGGACTGTGATGGAGTCCAGCTAGAGTCATGCACACTGGACTGTGATGGAGTCCAGCTAGAGTCATGCACACAGCACAGTGAGCGAGTCTGGCTAGAGTCATGCAAGCAGGACAGTAAGGGAGTCTGGCTAGTGTCATGCACAGTGGACTGTGATGGAGTCAGGCTAAAGTCACGCAAGCAGGACTATGAGGGAGTCCAGCTAGAGTCATGCTCACAGGACTATATGATGGAGTCTTGCTAGAGTCATGCATGCAGGACTGTGAGGGAGTCTTGCTAGAGTCATGCATGCAGGACTGTGAGGGAGTCTGGCTAGAGTCATGCACACAGAACTGTAAGGGAGTCTGGATAGAGTCATGCACACAGGACTGATGGAATCTGGCTAGAGTCATGCTGGCAAGAAATTTAAGTTGTCAATTAGCTGTATATGCTTAATAAGTAATATACATGTATGACCAAAAGACCCTCTTGTCTTCAGCTTGTTCCACATATTCTGGGTCAATGTTACTTTTTTGTCCATCTTTGGTAGCAAATACTTCTTGTTTTGAACTGTTTTGTACCTATAACATTGTTTTGTGGAAGATATTATGGCCTTAACTAATGGTAGCATATAATGGTTAATTGAGTGTATTCTATTGTTCCATATGCTTAAAGGATGGAAACTGCACAAAACACAACCAGCATGTACTTTTAATGAAATAACAACAGATTTATTTAGGACATTTTGCAATGTACCATTCCTTGACATAATTAAATAATTACATAATGTTTTCTTTTCCTCTTTCAATTATACATCACATTCAAGAAGAAGACTATTGCAACAAAACATTTGTTTTCAACTTCCAATTCAAATGCACCTTACGTAAATTGCATCACTAAATGACAATAAATAGTCCCAAAAGGCAGTTTACTTTGAATTAACATCTAGGAATGGTTAGAAGATGTAGAGCAGTCATTACTGAGAAATTTCAGTGATTACCGTACAATAAACCCTTACCCAGCTCAAAGACAATTATGACTCTATCAGTATATTGTAGTTTATCATTTTTGTATTGAACATTTAACAAATAACATGGGTTTCAGTTACAGTTAAAGACACATGACAAAAATAATGTTTACCTTAGTATGATTCATAAATATAAGGGTTTTAAATAAAACAGTGCAGCATAAACATGATTTCACAAAGGCCTACCCTTTTCAAAATCATCTAACCTTTTACTTACTGAAAACACTTAGAGTGGGAGAATGTTTAATTTCAAGGGGGGTGAACTGTATTTTCAGCAAGTAATGGGCTAAATAGCCGGGACAACACAATCTCTGTCATGAAAGTTGCAGTAGCTTCAGTTTTTCCAAGCAACCTTACTACTACACAGCAGTTGGTACTTCAACCCATAGATTCCATTGTAGCGATGCTGGATTATTAATTGCGCACCTTTTACAGAATGTGATTTTTGACCGGTCTTTATATCTGCATGGACACTTGAAGACTACAATATATGTGTAGTTTTGAAAGTACATAATATCTAAGTATATACCTGTTGATAATCAGAAGATAATGACTTCTATTAACATTTCTAGAAGGACATAAATGTGACATTCTGGGACATTATAATAACGTAAGGACATATTCATATGCTTTTTAGTAAAGAAGCATCCTAATGTCGATGTGGAGGATGTGAGCTGAGTCAGTCTTCACCGGACCACCAGTCAACTTTACATTAATCTTCAATTGACTGCCATCTAATAACATGTTCACTTACTGCCACTTTTTTACATCATGGGCCGATAGTTGATAAACTAAGTATATTTTAATCTCTTGGTTATGTTGTAACAGTACGGGTTCATTTTTTGTTAAAGTTTGGATGGTTCCTTTTCCATTTTGCGGTAATAATAATAGCTTTGCTTCTGAAAAGGTGGGAGCAGGCTGTTCTGGATCTATGCTTTTTGCCTAGGCTTGATCAATTTGTGTTTAAAGGGACTGTAAGCTTAGAAATAGTGCTGACAAATCCATACAGAGGGTCTCCAACAGTCTGTCTGATCGACTGTCTGACAGAGTGACCTATTGATGTGTCTCAAATAATATATGGCACTCATGTACTTTGTGGCTGATGTTATTACAAACAAAAATATACACCATGCAGAATTCAAATAAATTTTCAAATTATATTATCATCAATGTCCTTGAAATTTCTATAAATAAAGTATAATGTCACAGTTTTAGGAAGACACATTTGCATAGATTCTTAATCCAACAAATACTGAATAATTTATATAGTCATTTGTGAATTTATTTTACTAACATTACAAGTGTTTTAGATAACAACAAAACCAAATAAAAATTTCTGCTTTTGCAGTGAATACAAATATTAAGTACAAAATATATGAAACAATAATGTTTTTGACAGAAAGTCAAGGTCAGGAAGGAAACTGAAATAATATGGAAATTCTGATGACTTGTATTCTGTATTATTTTAAATTAAGAAATAATAAAAACTGTATAATGAGTTTCAGAATGTGCTTTGCTGTCAATGAGAAGACTTTTAATGATCTTAATCTTTTTCTTGCTACAAACACCATCGGCATTTTTTTATGTGAATGCATGGGATGAATAGTTTTTTCCAGCAAGTAACTTGTTAAGATTATTTAAATTTTTGATTCATAAGAAAGAGTAATATAATATTACCTATACATTTTACTTATACACCCTTTCAAAGCTTGATCCTCAGGTATCTTTAAGATACATACTCATATTGCATTAAAGTTATGAAGACAAACATGTATAATTTAAATAAAAAAAACTAAATGAGCGCTGTGCTTTTGGCTACTTTAGAAAATCAAGACCGAAGACCTTGACTATTAATAGTGCAGTCATATTTTGAGAAACTTACAGTGGAGAATAAGCCTAAACCAAAACAATGCACATAATGCTTTGACTTACTTTACTACATACATGGTATAGACTTTCTTATTATAAAAGAGGAGAAGAAAAATGTGACTATATAATTATGTTGATGAGAAAACCTAATTTTAAATTTTCTGTGGTGAAGTTACATCTGCAGAGACCTCTGGATATCAAAGTTGGCAGTTCCAATTTTCAGGCTTATGTAATATTTAATAGCTGGGGCGTGTTTTAACAGCTGCCTCTGGTTGCAATCATATTTTTTAGCTTTTTATTTTTCTCAAAAACTTCCTAAAATATTAATGTCTCTATTCTACTCATTAGCATATAATGAACAATTTTAGCACCACATTTGCTTATTTTACATGTTTACCCACAAAAAGTGCCTTTTTCTCATGCAGTTTGAGCATTTTCAATTAAGAAGCTAAAGTAATTATGTCCCAGAACTTAAAGCCTAATTACTACAGTTTACAATTAGAAGTTTCTGGTTAAGTAGGATTAAACTGAACAATCTGTATGCTTGTAAAAATTATAGTTAAGAATCACCTATGCTGGTATTATTATATGAAAAGTTATTCACATACTGCCTTCTACAGAACCATCTTAAATTGTGTACACTTTTATTTCTAATAAAGTTTTCAGAAATGCAGAGACAAGACTGTGGATAGGCAAGCTCTATATAAGGGAAGTTACTCCAACTGCTTGATGCAATATACAATTTATATATCCCAGCATTCTCTACAAAACCTTCTATCATGGGTACATATTTGCACTTATTGAAAATGTCAGAGAGAATTAAAGTGAACCTATGGAATTTTCCTGTCAAATTTTCATTAGTGTCTTTTTTCTGATTCTTAGATTGAAGACGCTGAGAAACATGTCAACATACGGTAACTCTGAGCCTCCTTAATTATCACCTATCCATAAGGCTTAGACAACTAGTGTATAGATCCAGATCAGCCAGCTTTCTGCTGAGAGCTCTCTGATCAAAACCTGCACTATATTTTGCTGAGTCACTAATAATTAACATCACATTTGGATTTAGTTGCTAATTAAGGATTTGGGTTGAATTAAGTTAATGAAAGGTAAGTATATATATATTGTTGTGTCCAATTCAACTTTTTACAACTCGTCTAGGGAAAGATTCTTAAAGTAGTTTTTAAGAAAACCATCTCTTTTGTTCATCAGAGAGTTGGTTAAGAATTATGGGATATTTTACTGCCTCCAAGATAATCTCTTCTCCATTTTCATGATTCTTAAAATAGTTGTGAAAGAAAACATCTGTTTTGATCATCAGCTAGTTTAAATACCTGGCAAGATTATTCTCACATGCTATACTAAGCCCTGACACTGAACAGTTAAACAATCGCTATTTTCAGAAACAGAGTAAAGAAAACAAATGGGTTATATTTCATAACAGCTGTATCTTTACATTTTGCTTTCTGATAAATCTTTTTTTTTTCCTTTTTTCCCTCATGAATAATTAATGTCCATCAGAGGATATATTACATTTTTTTTTACTCAGACTTTATTTAAAATAACTTCCAGTGAGGCCTATGTAGGTTTATATAAAGCAGTGTCAATTTTTCTCCATATCCTATTAAATCACTATTTGCATGCACACAATTTATAGTCTTCTACATATATATACACAATTCATCACAAAAATAACTTTCATAGCAAACAAAATTACACAAATATATTTATTTGAGCAATCATACCCACAATGAACCAATCTGTATAAAAAGCAAAATTACATGCTCAGAAAATATATTACGGATTACTCCCACTTACTAACATATAATAAATGAGATAGAAGCTATGCACAGTATTAACAAAATTAATGCACCACGCCACTCTCAACCTACTGCTATATCATAAATAAAATGAAACCTCTATGGAATGACCAATTTGTATACCACCCACTTTTAGATGTCTGATCATATCATTGCAAGCCTTCTCTAAGCACAAACTGTCTGATCAAGCCTGGACAAAAGACAATGATCCAGATCAGACAGCTTTCACAGGATCTGCCATAATGGCTGTCTAGTATCTGGAACTTTTTCTAGTGACCTTTCCTGATATTTGTAGCTAACAGCTATTAATTATTATGGAATGCTACAAAAAATGCAAGTTGCAAAATGTGAATTTTAAAATGCAAACCTATCCCAGAATTACTTTTTACATTCCCTTATCATTAACCCAACATCACATCTGGTCAATGACCAGTAAAGTTCAGCCATGTTAGTTTCCACCCCCGTTTTAAGCTAAAAAGTGCCACTTTATCTTGGCCATGGGTCAAAAGTGACATTAATTGTTCTGTCACTTGAGCATTAAATTATGACTATTATATCAGAATGGCATTCGAATCTATGTAATAAATGGTGCCATTATCTCAACCACACAATCACCCAACTTGCCACCATCATGAATGGAGGGTTGGTTAGGAATAGAGAGAGAATATTTCTGTTGAGATAATTATAAAAAATATGTGACTTGATTATTTCAACTATGGAAGGTTTCTAAATTTACAAGATATATGAACCCTTTACAAACATTTATAAATATGTGTTTAATTAAATTTTGTTTAACATCGTATATCACATGTAGTTCTCACACTGACCAGAACACCAGGCGCTCTATATATAATCCAAGCCGAAAGGGGCTGACGATTTACAAGTCAGCAGCTCTAGATGCTCGACCATGGTCATCCTACCATGATTTTATAATGCATAATCTGGAAAGTTGAATTAAAAAGACCTTAACAAAAACTTGTAGACAAATTATTTTTTACAAATGGTATATATGTTTATTGAAGACAATTGTTTTGTTTGTAGTTACAGAACTACATTTAAGACCTTGTGGCGCCAATCCTAGCCTGGTGATATAACCCTATTCTAGGCAGTGACAATAATTATGTTTGTCAACAGAAAAGTGAGACAGTGAAATTAGCATTTCAAAAGTTTGTTTAGTTTTTGAAATACATTGCAGTGACCAATTATGATCCTTATAGCAATGTCCAGCTATCTTGGTGGAGGAAGAGCCCAAACAAATGTCTTGGTAGAAATACCAGTGCACTGCATGTCAGCTGGAAGACCTTCCCACATTAAGTCCTTCTCCCCTAATGGGACTCGAACCAAAAGTTCCAAACTGTACATTCTGTTGGAGAAATAATTATACTGAATGCCCAAGCCCATTACTGGAGATTTGTTTTGATGTGGAATAAAGTGTCTAGCTTTTTTAAATCTGTGACACACAAACTCGTATCTGGTCTAAGACATTCTTTTGCAATGAATTCAACACTGGAAAAAATTTAGGAATACAAATAACTTTTAAAAAAGTTCGGGAAATAGCAAAACATATTTTGTCAATTGATTACAATTGTTTCTTTATTCCCTGTTTAACATTTTTTTAAATGGCACTGAAATCGTACAATACATGTATACCGGTATTACTCTGTTCTCATTAATAAATATTTCATATTGATTGTAAAGAAACTCAGGTCAATATTTTCAACTATTGGTGTTACAAGTACTATCAAATTATATTCCGTATATTTAATACAATTCCACAAATATTGACTATCAATATACAACCTATTAATTAAATCATGAGTTCTACACGGCTAACCCAAGTTCAAACACTGTTTAATTATTCAATCAACAACTTTCTCTCATTTTTAGCCTGCTTTAATTAAAATTAATTATAAGCCCAAATTAATCTAGCTGAAGTAAATACTGTAGATCCAGATCAGTTAGCTCAGCTTGGAACTGCTGGACCAAGATCAGCACTTGTGCTGCTAATATACTCTCTTGAATTATGTAAAAGCACCTATGTAAGTAGATGTTAAAAAGACAACTTAGAATTAGTCAGGGTTATTAAAAATATGGCAAAATAAGGGTTATTAATGGTACACAGCCTAATGTTTTATCAATATTTTATATCAAATGACAATCTAAAACCATTGAATAATTGCCAGCTTTCAAAGACTATGTGGTGTTTGTACTCAGATGGCAATAAAAGTAACAGTCTGCTTAGGTCACTCCTATACTGTTTAGCATGATAGTGTTGATCCAGATCTCCCTGCTGGAAGATCTCTGATCCAAGCTTAGCAAATAGTGCAGATCATGACTTCCCTGTTGGGAGATGTCTGATCCAAGCTTAGTAAATAGTGTAGATCCAGATCTCCCTGCTGGAAGATCTCTGATCCAAGCTTAGCAAATAGTGCAGATCAAGACTTCCCTGTTGGGATATGTCTGATCCAAGCTTAGTAAATAGTGTAGATCAAGACCTCCCTGTTGGGATATGTCTGATCCAAGCTTAGTAAATAGTGTAGATCCAGATCTCCCTGCTGGGAGATGTCTGATCCAAGGTTAGTAAAATTAATAGTGTGGATCCAGATCTCCCTGCTGGGAGATGTCTGATCCAAGCTTAGTAAATAGTGTAGATCCAGATCTCCCTGCTGGGAGATGTCTGATCCAAGGTTAGTAAAATTAATAGTGTGGATCCAGATCTCCCTGCTGGGAGATAAATGATCCAAGGTTAGTAAAATTAATAGTGTGGATCCAGATCTCCCTGCTGGGAAATGTCTGATCAGGATCTACACTATTTGCTAATTAGTAATCAATATATGCCTTGTTTACACATGATTTGTTTATTGTTTGTTTATTGTGTTTATCGTCCCAACCAACAGTATTTCAGTTATCTGGAGATGGTGTCCACTTGAAGCAGATATAGTGCTGCCTTCACTGTGTATAGCATGCCATGAACACCTGGCATGATACCACACCCAGTCACATTATCCTGACACCGGGCCAACCAGTTGTGGAACTACCCTTATATTTGCTTGAGCGTTAGCAAGGGAGCTATACCACTACCATTTTTAACGACTTTGGTATGTCTCGGCCCAGGATCGAACCCGGGGCCTCCCGTACCTGGAGCCGACGCTCTACCGATTGCGCTACCAGGTCCGGTATGTGTTTACACATGATTGTGAGTAAATAATAAACAACAAGTATGGGTTATTTACAATATAGCAGGCTTCTATCGAGGAGTAATTTCTGGTCTTTACTAGATAAGACAAGTTACTGAAAAAATAATAAGGTGTGTATAAAATAATCATCACAGAATTGTCAATACGGTAATGACAAAACACAACAATGGAATTTAAATGAAATCAACAGTGGCTTACAATTCATTTTAGTAGGCACATACAAACTCAGTGATTGGGCCAAGTTTTCTATTGCTTAGAATTAGAGAAAGTCAATGTTTTGGAACATTATTTTCTAGACCAAAGTTTTTTTTTATTTACCAGCCTAATAGTAATACAAACACATCAATTATTTTTAAAAATCTATACTTAATCTATAAACATTATTTTCACCCCTGTCCCTTAAAGTTTCAATATAAGCATTTTATTTCTACAACAATTGCAAAACAGAATAAATCTCTTATTATGTCAAAGTTTGTTTAAATAATCTCTTTTAATTTCTTTTCATCTTCACACATCTATCATGCATTGGTGCCCAGATATATTAGAGCAACGCAGCAAATATTGCAAATTCTACAAAGAAATGCTAAACCATGTTAACCTATTAATTGCTGTAAACACCATTAGGATGAGGGGAATGTTTATGTTCATTGGGTTAATTATGGTGTTTCCAGCATGTAAAGGGTAAATACAATAAAAGGTAAAATAAAGGAAGTTTCTTGACATTATTTTGCCATACTAAGATGTTTCACCATCTACTTATAACAAGTAAGTGTTCGTTTTGTTTTGTTTTTGAAATATATTACAGCAACCAATTATGATCACTATGGCAATGTCCTGCGTTTCGGTGGAGGAATGGATAAATGTCTGGGAAGAACCCCCCCGCACACCAAAGTTCAGCTGGAAGATCTTCACCTGTGATCATTTAACCTCTGAGACCCAAGTCCCTGATGCACATTTTACATCATAGTCTCAAGAATAACAAATTTGTGCCTTCTTGTGGATGCAGTTAGACTCCTCTTGAAAATCAATCTGAAATCTGCATTATAAATTAACATAGGATAATACATAGATCCATTTTGGTAGTAAATATGTATGCACTGGATAAAATCTGTATGCACAAAGGTCACATTTGTAAATAATCCACTGATTGGTTCGATTGGCCAATGGAAAATGGCCCAATAAAAAGGGTCATATTAAACAGCTGTTGTCATCTGTTCAAATACAAACTGTCAATAAAATATGTTCATGATGCCTCCAAAAAGCAAAAGTTGCCGGCAGTTAAATGGCAGACAGCACCTTTTGGCAAAGTAAGTGACAAGGAAGAGTATGTAAACAATAATGGTACTGATGACTCAAAGTCCCATACTAAGAAATTACGTATGTTTTAACCACACTGGCTATTTATTTGGTAGATGACGTAATATTACAATAACAAACGCTATTAATACCTTCCATTTAGGGATCCATTAGTTTTGACTGAACCCATTATTTCAGAAAATGTGTATCCTGTGGACTCATAAGAAAATAGGTAAAATGATTACTGCATGCCTTCCCACTTTAAGTTCTACACCAACAGGAACTTGAAACCATACGGTGAGAAGTTAAGCAGTCAGAGGAGTTACAAATTGGTGACACTTCCACTATACCATGGGCGCACTACAGCTGGGAGTGGACAAAGTACACAGTTGTTTAAGTTAACTATCTGGCACAAGAAATTGTTAATGGTTGAATGATATGTCACGTGGGCAAGCGTCAAACCGTAATTTGACATTTTGCGTGGATAAAACAAAACAACATTCAGAAGCTGATGTAAATGACAATCTACTCCTAGAAACTACTGAGTGGATAAAAAAGCTTTGTGTCTATATACAGTCATTGTATTCTATCTAGAAAATAAGTCATAGCTGTTGTCATATAACAATATAATTATCATAACAACAAACACATTCATGACAACAAATAAAAAAATATCAACTGCCAGTCTACATGTATATATAACAATAACAATGTATCAAAAAAATATCATCAGAATGTAAGCACAAATAAAACTGACCATACACTAATAAGAACAACATGTTAGCTCCTTGTATCAGCTAACAATGATAATGTGTTTTCAGTTTCAATTTTGATCCTTAAGTTTATTATATATATGTCCTTGATGGTTGCGCTGCCTGCATGCATCTACCGCACAGACAAAAAGACCTATAGATTTATAAATGCCTTATATCATGAAACAAACCCTCATGTTTACTTTCAACTTGTCCATATCAACATCCAACAAATTCTCAAGGCCTTTTTAATGACTACAATACAAGGCGCTATATGAATTTCCTTTAAAAGCCACCCACTTGTGTCAGATCCTTACTGAAAGCCATGAATATTACATACAATAAAAGCTCCACAGACGTAGAATTAATCTGTAAATTGTTATCAATTTGTAAAATTCCTTCCTCAAAAGATATAAAAATGAGAATTGTTGTCACCTTAGTGAAACTGCCTTGAAAGCTACGAGACTGTAACAGAACTTCACTACAAGCCATGAATATTACATACAATAAAAGCTCTGGGAGGAAAATAAATCTGGGAGTAGTTGCCACTTTGTGAAAGTCCTGGAAAAAACATACACAAGAGGTGTGGTCCCTGAGTGAAATTGACTTGGAAAGCCACCTAATTTGTAACGGAACTCGACTACAAGCCATGAATATTACATACAATAAAAGCCCTAGTCAAGGGAAATAATTCTAGGAGTCATGCCATTTTGCTAACTCCTGAAGACCTGACATCCAGGTGAATTAAAAATTGTCCTCACCTGAGTTAATCTGACCAGAAAGCCATCGAATTTTGACAAAGCTTCATTTCAAATCATGAATATTACATTCCACAAGACTTTCAGATGTGGGAAATATAAATTGGATTTTTGTTAAGGCATATATATGGCACAATAATTATGCTCAGTCTAAATCAAATACAGTATTTCAACATTGCATGCTTCAAAATACATGTTATCATTAGGGTGGCTCTTAAAATGGTGACTTTTCAAAAATCAATATATTTAAAAGTCTTACCCCTCAAATGTGTTCCATTTGATGAGAAAACACTTTGTGGAAAGTTTAAACAATATATTTTAATATTTAGAGGTAGCTCAATGACCTTGAAAATCAGAAAAATAGTAAAAAAATCAACAAAATGTCTATATTTTATATATATAATTTATTTTCAACTGTACATCACTTTTTGTTCAAACAGTTTACAATACTTTAGTCTTAAAGTTTCCACCAAAACTGAACAGAGTTTTAGGGCACATTAGTGTTTGTTTCCTGCTATCCGGATATAATCTCCGGTGTTCCTCAACGACTTGCAGTAGGAACTGCAGTTGAGTTTCATATTTGGTGAACAGTCCACTATACTCCTGAATCAGAGCAACACCACATGCTCAGCTTGATCATTTACAACTCTTAGGGACTCCAGTGCTTCTCTTGCTTGTTTGTAATCACGCGTCTGGATCAACATCGAGAAAGTCATGCGGACTATCCATCATTTGAAACAGTTTCATAGACCTTGGTGTAACAAAGTCCTGTAGGTTGTTGCCTGGGAGTGATTTAAGATCAACTGATCTTTCTTGAAATGGTCATGTTGTTCATCTTGGTCAACGTCCATCTTTAACGCCTCAATCATACATCGTTTTGTTGCGGAGCTGACATCACAATAAAAAAACGCCAGGCTGACAAGTTCTGGAGACAGGTACCATAAGTGGTTGGATAATTTCAGTGCTGTTGCCTTCGAGATATTTTCATGAATTGATTTATACTCAAAAAGTGACATCAATAATTGTAAGTCATTAGAAGGTGCACATACTGCCTGAGGTGATTAGAATCGCGCCTTCAAGAAGACACGAACTACAAACACACACACGTCATGCAATCCTCGTTCTTCTGCAGGGGTAAGATTGAACTGAGCCTTGAACATCCAGATTTTGCGACTGTATTTAACCTTGGACATCCAACGTGCATTGTGCATTGCACCTGGTGACATGAATGACACTCCACGTGCTGGAGCTGAACCAAGAAACACGATCACAAGTTCGAGGAATTCTTTATAATCGTCTCTTGGCAGCTTCTGTTCAAGATACGTGCTGGAATAATGTATGGTGCTTTGTCGTATGTCTTCTACAAGACTTGCCACATTAGAAGAACACAGGCACTAGCAAGTCTACCAGTGTTAGAGCTAGCGGTATCGAAACGCAAGGCTTGAACCCTGTTGCCAATTTCCCAGTCTTCAATTGCCTCAAATACAGCAGCAGCCTGGGCTGCACCAGTCCCAGATTCAAGCTTAGCAACTGTCAGTAGTTGCAAAACATTTTTTACTGTCACTAACACTGGGAGGCTGTCAACCTTTTCCTTTCCATTCAAATCTTTTATAAGCTTTCTATCCCAGTGAACTAAAGAGGAACATTACTCTGATTTTTTTTCCTTTATTACTGCAGCTCTCTTTTGTCGGAATTCCGATTTGTTTCTTCTTATTGTGGATCTGTTAATAGCAAGTTCATTAACATTTTGGCCCAAGCTTTTTGCTGTTTCGGTAATGACCAGTGTAGCCTGTTGGTCTGATACTTTAGTACTATCTAGTCATTGCAAGTTATTGTGTAATAACACTTTTTTGCCCTCGTTTTCTTTTAACTCCATGAGTAACATCACCCCAACAGCCCCTACACATTTTTCATCCAATTTGTCACCGTCTTCTGCTGAGCTGGTATCTGTTGTATCAGAACTTGAAGAAATAAGCTCAGCTGTTGAACAACTTGCTTGCTGACTTTCTTCCATTTTGCGTCTTCTTGTCTGCATTCCTATTGTTCTTTGTGTTGCCCTTTTCTCCTCATCAGCTAGCGCTTGATCTACTCCGACCATTGATCCTTTTCCTCCTTTTTTTTACGCTGTGCTAGCAAAAAATCCTTATCTTCTTGTAATACTAATGGACTGGTAAGAGCGTTAGCATGATCAACTTTAAAAAGATCATCAAGCTTGGAAACAAAGTCTGCCTCTTTTGCAAGTTGAGTTGGTGAATTGGTTCGACCTTTGTTTTTCTTTAAAAGTTTCCAATCTTCGAAAACTTTTTCAAGCTTAGTTTGACAGTTCTGGTGATCCTTTATTGGAAGTCTAGCTTTCAACCAAAACTTTGCTATTTCTGTAATAGTAACTGCTGATGATTGTCTAATTGTTTGTTTTAGTTCAATTTGGTGATGTAGAAAAAGTCCAAGTGTCATACGCAATGATGGTAGCTTGCTGCCCTTTCAAACGGTTACTGGTTCTCCAAGAAGATACAACTTAGTTTTGGATCTTGTTGCCTTTGCCATTGTATATATCTAAAAGTAATGTACATTACAGATACAAGTTCTCATTCTGAATATTTTATTGACACTTAATTGTGTGTATTATTATTATTATTATTATCATTATTATTACTATTATTGTTATTATTATTATTATTATTATTATTATTATTATTATCATTATTATTATTATTAAATAACCATTATCAAAATATTGTTATCTGAAACTTTTAATATACTGTTTTGTTCAACGTTCAAGTTAACTTGAAAAAGAAGTGTGTTTACAAGACATTAAGAAGTAAATTACATTATACTTGCTTGGTAAGCATCAGCTTAGAATCCACATTCCTTTCCTGATCATTCACAAAGCATCATTTCGCCATAATTTTAATCATTTTTAATTTGTTCACACTGATATATGTTTTTATATTTATAGCTGATCAAAGATAGCTCATATATAATCTTTGCTTTCAGTGCTCTGTTGCTATTCTGTTCTGAATCACCAGATATTTGTAACTTGATCTCTCTTATTGTCTGTCATCAAACCATAATTGAGTAATAACAATGTGTGTTATTCAAGTTGTAGGAAATGTCAATTCTGCAAGTAGTTAGTAATATAAACACAATCTAAACCACTAAAGCTTCACATAATAATAATTAATATCGTGATTTTTTCAACTAAAAACCAGAAAACCTAAAATTTCAATGTCATTGAGCTACCTCTAAATATTGTTTAATTGTGCTTAAATTTGGCCAATTATGTTTTTTTTACATAATGGAACACAATTAGAGGGTAAGAAACTAAAAAATCAAAAGTCGCAAAATAAGGACCACCCTAATTATCATGTGTTATTTCCTGACATCAATTGACAAACTCTCTTGTTTACTATCAGCTTATGCATGTATTTACCTAAAACAAAGAAATGCCCCAGGGATTTGCCTGCATTTTTGTCGAAACTGTGCAGCGACATTTCTTTCATTATAGCACAGGGGCACTTATGAGGTGCCCAGGGACTGAACCTGGCCAATCCATTAAACTGACGACGACGAGTCAGGCATATTGCTGTCCCCTAAGCCCCGATCGTTACGAGAGAAGCCAATACTACCAACTTTAAAGCCTTAGTTTGACTTGGCCGGGGTTTGAACCCGCGACCTCCCGATCCGCAAGCAGATGCTCTATCACCTGAGCTATTGCGACTGGTTTCACCTGACTCACATAAATATTACATACAACAAAACTTCCATATAAGTATGTGGGAGGAATTGAACAGATGTAACCTTGGTATATATCACAAAATTCTCAACAAAATCTTAATTGCGGTTCCTTATTAAACCCATCATTTTCATATGACTGAAAAAAGTATATGCAAACAATAAAAGGTGTGGGGTAGAACTACAGAATAAATGTGACAACCTATTTTACATTTATTACATATGTCAAATAATCTAATGGCATATATATAAATAATGCATATTGCATTGGCATGATAGCCATGATGCACTTTGCAGCAACTTTTATACTGACGCCATGCTGCACCTTGACATTAAAAACTACAGGATTATCTTGCAACAAATTCCCTTGCGAATACAATCACCCATAGCAATTTTAATGACTGAATATTTTCTCTCTGCCACAAATTACCCAAGGGTGGTCTCCCTGTTTGTGTTGTGTTGCCACCTCTAATCCACTTTTGTTCAGTTTTCAGTCTGCTTGGTAACAATGACATGTTGTGTAAGCACCTTGCCATATAAATGACAAATGTCAGATACTCAACTCCCATCTTGTATTGTTGTTTATTAAATGTCACAACAATGCTGGTACATGTATTATCCAGAAATATAACCTCTAGCATCCATCAGTGATAATTAAGACATTAAAGTGCATGAAAGGATGTTTTTTCTTTATCGAAAATAACATCCCTTGGAGTCAGAGTCATTTTTACCATGACGTTATATGGAGAAAAAGGAACAGAAATAAAACAGCAAAAATAATCTAGTATATGAATTGAGAAAAGAATGAACAAAACGTCAGTTGCTTCCTAACCAGGCCGAGTATTTTAATAAGTTTAAGCACTAAGCTTGTAACAGTCAAATTTGCATGCTTGAAATTTTAAAAGAAAAAATAAACTTCTGAATCACAGATTAACCAAAATATTATTCAGGGGTATTGTGTTATATATCAGCTCTAATCAGGCTTTGTGCAGTCTCCATAATGACAGTTACATGGTAAGTTGTGTTTAAAACATTGTACCAGATAAAATAACTTCAAATACTCCCTTTTATGATCAGCTATTATTGTTTAGAAAATTTTACATCAATGATAGTATTATCCATAATATCCACAAAATATGTTTTATCTATAATAGTTATAGATTGAAGGATTTTTTATGCAAAGTGAAACATTTTTAGCTGTGCAAAAATAAATAAATCTGCACAAGGTTATTATATGATCAGTATCATAATATTCCAGTACATTAGGATCAAAGTCTGTTTTAATTACGCCAGTGATGCATGTACTGCTGAAAGAGACAATGATTAATCCCCTCTGACAATTGGGGTCATCTCCAGCAACACGACATAAGAGGCAATAAAATACTATACCAAAATTGTTTTCATTTTTCGCATTATCATCACAACCTCATGTTCTTTCTCTTGCAGTTGATTGAAAAACATATCACCATTACAGTTTCGTCTAGAGGGATAAAAGCTGACAATCAAAAGCACATTAAAAATGAGGGATGGGATGGGATTAGCCCGCATTTTTGCCGATACTGCGCAGCCATATTTCTATATTTATAGCACAGGGGCACTTATGAGGTGCCCAGGGACTGAACCTGGCCGATCCATTATACTGACACCGACGAGTCAGGCGTAATGCTGTCCCCTTAGCCCCGAGCGTTAGGAGGGAAGCCACTACTACCAACTTAAAAGTCTTTGGTTTGACCCGGCCGGTTTTCGAACGCACGACCTCCCGATCCGCAAGCCATTTAAAATGACCTTAGAATGACACTGCATGCACTCAATGCACAACTCTTCAATCTTCATACCCTAGGGGAAGTAGTGCAATACAGAAACAAATATGCCTGTCAAAACCGACTAGACAAATCAGTTGTGAAAGACATGCTTTTAATGTAAGAGGTAAATATGTTGCAATACAGAGGAACATAAGAAAAAACTTAATAAATTAATCATGGAAGAATAGTATCAACAGGTGCACATAAGCATGCATAGCTGTCAAGGGTTTATAAAGCATAAGAGTGAGACCAAAGACCTATAAAGGGGGGAGGGGGATGTGTGTGTGCGGCGAAGCCTCCCATACGCTGAAAGCATACTTTTTAATAGATATGAACCATCAATGTAATATTTAATGATTAAAACTGTTAGGATCTTATAAATAAAACAAGAGAAATTGATTTAAAAAATAGTATCTTTTTAATTTGAAATAAAATGTTTGGAAACAGAATTTGTATCAGAATTTCAGCTGTTTTGAGCATTTCAACAAGATACATACACGTGGCATGCCAAATTTTGACTAGCTTAAACAAGTTTCCACAGTATATTACACATAGATGTTACAGCTTTTGAAGAAAATCTATGGCAATCATAGTAATTAAAGTTTTTATATCAGAGAAATCATTTACACCCACTACTTGTGGTAATCACCAAGTTTTATAAAAACAAACCAAACAAATACAAAAACATACTAAACAACAGTTTAAAGAATGGAAAAAATCACTGTTTATGCTTACTATAAACTAAATGTCCTGAGCTAACTGGAATTTTACTGGTGCTGCTTATTGTACTCCCAAGTAACGGCTCTAGAACCTCTACACCGATAGTTAGATTACGATGACGACAGAAAAATAAGCCAATGAAAATTGGCCTTCTATGCCCAGGTGTAATTTCATTGGTTCTTCAATGTTTACAAGACTCTGCGCTTGATTTTTGGCCGGTTAATCGATTGAACGACGCAAACTTTCGGACAAAATAAACAGATTTTTTTTTGGAAACACTGGAGATGTTGTATGCGTGAGTTTTGAGTATTTAAGCGTGAGAGCGTGATTTGAGGTTCAAAAGCATGACTCTCACGCTGAAAGCTTCAGCGTGAGACTTGACAGGTCTGAAGCATGATGTAATCTGTATTGGGAGATTGTGATCTTTATTCCTTTAGTGAACTTTGTGAATAGGGTCAGCAGTTCTTGTTCTTGACCCCTACCATGCTGCTTTTTGTCTGTTAAATTGAAAGTCAAGAACTTATAACCTCAACTGTGAAAGAACATTTTTCTTACAAACTAAGAGCATGTGAAAGATAGCATTCCTGTGTTTTCTGAAAAGTGTTAGTGGAAGTTCTGAAACTGTAATTAAAACATTGATCTAACAGCTTATATGGGCCCTTGATTTTCCACCAGTACATGAATATGAGTGGGTGTACCATTAAATAACTAGCATATTATTATAGCAGTTCCTCACCATTATGAGAAGTATTAGTCAAAGTGCAAAAATTCTGCCAGTACAAAAGTTCTACCAATTCATATATCATCATTACAGTATCATGTTATACTGGTCATCATAATTACTGCCATCATTCATCGTTAAGTTGAAATTTATTGGAACAATGATACAGCTGCTGAAGCTATAGGAGGGGCCTAGAGATATACAATACTGGAATATCTTTATGATTTAACTTCTACAATTGGGAGCATAGGTGCTATGGAAATTATCTCCTTCGTTAGATAATATCCGGGGTAGTCCTTATAGTTGAAATTCTTGGACTTTATTGCCAGTTCTTTTGCAGATATTGCAATTAAAACAGGGAAGTTTCTTATTTTTGCCTAAATATAAGCTTCAAATCCACTTACATACTTATGGAGATTTCTTATATCAAACAAGAAAATGGAAGTGTTTGCTGATGATGGTTAACCTGGGTATCACAAGAGAGGCAGATAAGTCGACATACACTCCATAGAGTACAAGCATAAAAACCTGATTAACACAAATGAAAGGACCTTCTTGCATTTAGGGATTATTCAGGGGAGACTACTCATTAATGTCTTGCATTGACATGGATTTATTTATATTATGTGAATTGAAATTTTTTAAAGTAACAATGCATCTGTGGTAATACTCTGATATTTGAATGTGTTGTTCTTCATCCCTTTATGTCATAGCAAACATACCAGGTGTCACATTATATATACAAACACAAACATTTTTTATATAAATAATCAATTGACTGGTTAAAGTAAAAAGGTTTTGTTTTCTTTATTCAGGCTACAATAAAAATCTTTGTTTATTTTAGGCCCATTCATACAGTACTCTATATTGATTACAGTATTTATAGGAGTGGTTGGTGTACCTTAGTTTAATTGAAGATACTGGTAGTATAAAAATGCACAGTTTTAACACATAAACAAACATCAATAACTGTGTCAATAAAAATGTGTCCACATGTTAAGAAAAAAAGAGTACATAATGTAATGTACATATTAAACTTATACTTAAAGTTCAAAGGGGATTGATTTAGAGCCTAATTAATTAACTTGTTCCAACTTATGTCACAAAGTAGATCAAACAACTGGTAGATTAACAATTTCTTTATATATCAAAACTAATACCATCTTTAATGACCATCCCTGTGGATCAAAGATTGAAAACCTTGTGTTTCTCTCTAAACCATTTATAAATTATGTCAACCCCATCGATTAAACTCCTTTATCTGTCACTATATATGTCAAAATGACTTTATCTGTCAAAACTCCTTTATCTGTCAACATGACTTTATCTGTCAAAAGTCCTATATCTGTCAAAAGTCCTTTATCTGTCTAAACTACTTTATCTGTCAAAATTCCTATATCTGTCAAAATGACTTTATCTGTCAAAACTCCTAAATATGTCAAAATGACTTATCTGTCAAAATGACTTTATCTGTCAAAACTCCTAAATATGTCAAAACTTCTTTATCTGTCTAAACTTCTTTATCTGTCAAAACTCCTTTATCTGTCAAAACTCCTATATCTGTCCAGCTCATAAATAAATTCAACCCAATATCTTTCAAACTCCTAAACTTGTCAACCCCTATATACATGTTTGTTTTTGATTCACACACAACAGCCAATCACTTACCTAGAGTCTGAATGAGGAATTGCCTTGTAACAAGCCTCCTGTTCTGTGGGTAGATTCACGTCCACAGAGCTGGACCGAATCGTAATCGGTATATCCAATGAATCACCATTATCAAATGACTTCTGTCTCTGCACTTGTTTTCCCTTACCTCCTTCTGGTACCTTAAGATAACAAGCATCCATAGACGATGAGCGTACTTGTTTTAAACTTGGAACTGTCAATGTAACAGCATTTGTATAATCTTCATCATCATCAACAACATCGCTGTCTACATCAACATCCTCCTCATCATCATGATAGACTCCCTCTTCATCACTCTCATCTTTACTATCAATATGCGGAAGATTTCGACCATTAAGAAAATCCTCAATCCGCTGATTTTTCAATTGCTGGTCTGTAAGCATTGGTTCCTTCCTATCTGTTACTGATAGTGTATTTTGTGAAATAGTTTGATTCCGACCATTACTCTCATCCTCATCCTCGCAATCCGATTCATTTCCCTCATCTTCAGAATCGGACAAGTAATAAAATCCTGCATGTTCGGACAGTGAACCTTCTTTCGATGTTGATGTGTAGCTAGTACTAGAAGTAAAAGACACTGTCTCAAAATCTTCGTTGCTGTAGGTTTGGTCAGGGTTATACATCAAAGCATCACATTTCTCTTCACTTTCTTTCATCTTTGCCTCTAGGTGAATACAATGGATACACAATTTCGGAATGTCAAGGGATGATCGTCTTCGTTGATATTTGGATACAGGAACCCGTAGACTCCATGATGACTCTCTGTCAGAAACATTCTCCTCTGATGAGTATGGACTTGACTGAAAAGCCGAGTCAAAGGAATGACAACGTCGACCTGGTTTCTTTGGAACTGTCAACAGTTCATTCGACAAAGATTCCTGGGTGAGTGAGCTTGAATCAAAACTTGACGATCGAATGCGAGATTGATCCTGCGTCGGAACTTTGAGTGTCGTCTCATTCTCAACATCAATTCCATCATCTACACACTCTTTCTGACGTGGCAGGCAGATTTTCGGAATGTCAAAAGAAGGGGAAATGGAGCGTGACTTCTTGAAGATTTTATTCATGTTTACGAATGATTATTTTTAATCACACTAGTAGATTGGCTAAAGCTACATGCAAGCAAAGAGCAGAAGACCGATCATGCGAGCGTGTACTATCACTCTAAAACAGAGTATATTAATTGTTTTCCAATATTGCTGTGTCCCATGAGTGGGGCCGTGACTCCTTGTAAAATGTGGGAGCTCCACATTTACTTCTATGAAAAAAAATATCAGACAACTCTTATATATACATCTTCACTGTAGAGGTTTCTCTCTTGAAACTTTCATAGCAAACATTAAACTAATAATCAGATCCATGACAGATGCTGTTGTCACATTAGCAGGAGTGCAGTGCTGTAGGGGTAGAGGTTTTATATCTTCTCTGAAAATTATTCTGTCAAGCGTTTAAATAAGCATTATTTTTCTGACAATTAAATATGCTACTAGACTGGTTCCTTGTGTCTGTTACTGTGAACCCAGTGGATTATTAAATGAAAAAGATTTCTCTGTTTTACATGAAAACATTGATTATCTAAAGGAAGATATTCACAGTTTTTACCATACATTTTCTTGTCTATAAATAAGAATGCAAAGTGTTTAAACACTATACCATACCTTTTTCACAGGTGCTATGTATTAAATTGGTTACATTTATTCAAGAAGACCAATTCAAAGTGGTTAAATTTTACATTTTCTGTCAGTAATTGGCATATAGTGGCCTAAACTGCATTTCCTAGAAATGGAATAATCATTAACAGTCTAGAAATGGGTTAAGATCAAACATTTCTTTCTCTTAATTATGGATTGTGTCACCATCTACCATTATTAGGCAGTGTGAAATGGAGGAGTGGTTAAATTTGTCGATTTCTTCTTTAAATGGAAAAGTACATAGTGACTTTATTTAATGCTTTCTTCATAGATAAAAGAGCTAGTACACATAAGTCAAATAAACAGTGTCTTGAATAAAATTGTTTTTCACCCATCTTGGTATATTGCATAAAACTTAGCAGCTTTATTTTAAGAAGCTTAATATATTTGTTTTCAATGTTAAAAAACAGAGTCAACATCTAAAGTTTCATAAACTTTAGAGACTTTTATATCCTTACAAGAGAAACACCATGTGGTTAAATTTTAAATTTTCATAGAAAAAAGAAGTAAGTTACGCTCAACAGTTTGCAATTATTTTCTTTTTTTTTTCTAGAAAATCATGTAGAATGTATGGGAGATATTTCTCTTCACAGCTTCTTCACAGTGTATAATTGAAGATTAAATAAATACTTGCTAACAACATAACTTATCAGTATTTAATCATGTGTATGCACCTTCAGAATCATACTCAAAACATTTAACTCTGAACAAGAGGCCTACCAAGCCTGACCTTTTGACCTCAGGGATACCTGACCTTATATCCTCAGGAATGATACTGTAAAAATCTTTAATGCATAGCTGGCTAATTAGGACAAATTTGTTCAGGAATAGGCAAAACATGTAGATCCAGATAGGCAACATCTGCAGGGAGTTGTCTGATCAAAATCTACATTTCTTGCAGCTGTTATAAATCTATGTCTAAGTGTTTGTTAGCTTGGTTAATCATCCTGTTATCATTTTTTCAGTTTGCTGGAGAAGGAATGAATTTTTGTTTTGTTTACCCTTCCCTTTACCTTGTAGCAAGCAAAGTCTGGATGTGTTCCTTTAAAGTAGATATATACTGTGCTGTCTTCACTCTGTGTAGCATACCATGAACACCTGGCATTGATACCACACCCAGTAAAATTATCCTGACAATAGTGCTTGTCCAAGGGACTGATATAACTACAACTTTTAACAACTTTGCAATGTCTGCAGTGCCAACCTTCTTTTAGTTTTAGCTTAATCAAAAGGTATACCATGTTCTGGTAAACATGGGAGTACTGTGATCAATAACAAATTTGACATGCCCTGTTTCTAATTCCACTGTTTATCCTTATTTACAGTGGCAGCGGAAATTACACACCACATATCATACATAACAAGATTATCAGTTCATCCTAATGTCCAATATAACCAGATTAAACCACAGGGCATGCACAGCATTGAATCAACATCAAAACAAATGCATCAAAGATGGGAGATTAATTCTTCTACATGACTATAATAAAAAGCAAGCACAGGATGGGACTGAGGTATTGAAAATGGCTTGTTGTGATATAACTTGTGGTTAATTCTGCTTAAGGGCAGATTGATCAGGTTAAGGCAAATAGTACAGATCCAGATCAGTCAGAGTCTGCTCCTACAGGGAGCTGTTTGATGATGATCTGCACTATTTGCTGCTTGATTGTCAATCAATTTGATTTGTTAGCTTATAATAATAACGATAAAATTAATAAAACACGGTATATCTATTTTATGGATGATTAATTGCCTGAGATGTGGCACTACCCAGAGCGAGGGAAATAGAGAAATAAAGGGAGTTATACCAGTTGACAGATATTGTATTTTTATAATCACTACAAAACAAATAGGATTACACTTAGGCCTCTTTATATCAATCATCATCTTAATAATTAACATTAATCAATAAAATAACTTTTCTTTTGATTCAACACTAATAGATAAATCGATGACTGATTTGTCTTGCACTGCATGGACAGAGGTAGTAGTAAGCAATGTTGAACTTGCCCTCAATAAACTTTCTTAACAGTTTTTGGATAAACTCGACAAACTAATGAAGGCTTGTATATACACATTTGTTCAGTTTAAACTATCAACTTGGAATATGTCAGAAACTGACTACTAAGATATACATTGTATATGGTATAGTGGCATTCTAATCTTAAAATCACAAGTTCAATTCTGGCCGTGGACAATAGGCATTGTCCTATTGTTTAAACTTTAAGTTTAAACTTTTATAATTGTTGTGTTTAATGCCCGTATATTAGTGACACTGCTCAGTTCTGCCGCCATGCTGATGAAAGAGAACCCTTTTTTTTTCTCCAGATAATCGAGCCTGAAAAAGCTCGGAAATTAAAAAAATACTGAGCTTTTCTTGTAAACATAGATGTTTTAATGGTTTTCTATATGACATAATGAAATCGTGTTGGCTATGAATTAGACACTGAGACTGCTTACACTTTAATGGTATAAGTACACATTAATTATACAGAAACACACATATAAAATGAGCATTGCAAATTTTATGAGGATAGAAACTCCAATCATATTCACATAAAAGAAAATAATAATTAACCCCCCGCCCCCCATGAAAAACTTTATTCGAACCCACAACCCTTCAATTACTTCCTTGCAACTATGGCACCCTTACCCGTTGTGCTATGGGGGCCACATGCTGAAAAGCTTTAAAAATTAAGAAATATTTTATCTGTACACCATTTGATCATGGAAAGTTTACAGAGTTATCCAATAGAAGCATACAAATTTAGCTAAATATGCACTGAGGACAAGTTCAACATTGTTTACTAATAACAGATGACATTGAACACAAAAAATTATGCTGTTGTATATTGGATGTCACATGCCTTTATTCAACAAAACAAGAGCAAAATAAGTGACAATTAGACTCCAACTATGTGTTAAAGACTGTTAAGTAATTGGAAGTCACTCTTGGAAGAAAATATGTGGCAAAAAGCTAGAGAACAATGGTCTTCCTATCATAAAAAGGTCAAAATGAAGTAAATAAATGACTAACACACTGTAAAAATCTAACAGGTATGCTGGAGACATATATGCGCCCTGTGGTATATGATTTCTATAATTATTGAAGTTCTTTTCAAGTTTTAGACATAGTCAAAGAACAAGAAGTCAATTGTTTTTAATAAACACAGAATACTTACAGGTAAAGATATTTTAACGTAATTAGTGGTGCCCATGGCTGAGCGGTAAGGGTCACTGACTTGCAACTCTTCAGCCCCTCATCATATGGGTTTGAGTTTCAGTTGGGGCAACAACTTTTAAGTGGTGAGACTTTTCACCTAAGCAAAGAAGTTTTATCATTCTAGGGTCTTCCTCCACCAATAATTAGATTGCTATCACCAATATGACCATTAATATCTAGGTTTGATATAATAAAAACAACAAAATGACATGATCACTTCAGTACACTGTACTTATACATTCTTATGGGAATCTTCGAATTACATAGGGTTTGTCAATATATTTAAGCAAAATTATTGTAAAAGAAAAAAAAGTACCTTGTCTACATGTAGCTAGGGTAACTTAACATTAATGTGTGTATCATTTTGCCATTAGACTTATTTCAGGTATGCCTTCTGCTCCTGATTTTATTTGTTAAAAATAAAATGCTGATAACATTGCTTATTATAACATAGGGAGAAAAATGTGCAGCCAGTCCGGGACTCGAACCAGGGACACTTCGCTAGCAGGGCGAATGCTCTACTGACTGAGCTAACTGGACCAATCACACATTCTTTTCCTATCACCCGGCTACATACACCCTGGGCAACTCGATATTTGTCCTCGAATTTCCACAGACTAAATACTCTACATAGAACTCACAAGCACTTCTCAAGCACTTGTACATAACGATCGCGGGCCATTTACGTTGGGCGCCATTATAACATAGGGAGAAAAATGTGCAGCCAGTCTGGGACTCGAACCAGGGACCCTTCGCTAACAGGACGAATGCTCTACTGACTGAGCTAACTTGACTGCTTACTCATTCTCTCCCTATCACCTGGCTACATAATCACCAGTCATATTGGACTGATGCTTTTTCTGGAACGGCATTGGAAAATTTAGTAATGTTACTCTACATAACAAAACATGCAGAAAACTGAAAAAGACCTGATGAACCAATGTTCACATTTCAACTGACCCATAATGAAGGGATATCCATTATTTATATGTATATGTACCTTTAATAAACTTAAGAGTTGTTCATTATTCTTAGGGGGTGTGCACCTTTAATAACTGGTGTTATTTATTTCTAGCTAGGTATGTGCACCTTTAAACACAATGAGTTCCATTCACCTTAAATAAAAGGTGTGTCCATTATTAAAAAGAGTGCACACAGGGCAGGCTTAGATTGATTGAAGCAACATGTTGTTTGATCTAACAGTATGATCCCCAGTAGGTGTCCTCATTATGAATCCATGCAGGGTTATGTCGAACAATGAAAAAAATCCATAACGTTACACTACCTATTGAGAACAATATTGTGCTATCATTATGACTGGTGGTTCCATGGACCTTAGAATGCCACAACTGTTATTACCCAATACTAAATTATTTTTTTTATTTTCTATCAGCTTTATGCATATATAAAGAAAATTAGGGATAAAGAATTGTTAGCTAATAGTGCAGATCCTGATCAGACAAATCTATGTAGAAGCTGACTGATCTGAATATACACATTTGTTTCTCAAGCCTGATCCATGAGTACATGTACATAGCATAGGTTCAGGGTTAAGGCCAGCCTGCATGGTTCCAGTCCATGAGAATATGATAAGAGAGCAGAGGTTGTACATGTTTTCAGGGCACTAGCTGTTATCAATTAGTGGTCATTTGGATGGACATGGCCTGGCATCCCCAGAGAACTTACCAGCTGACCAGCATGCAGCCCTTAGCTGAGCAGAGGCATGCATTCTCTTTTTTCAGTCTTCTAGGGAAGTTGCAATCTACCAGACAACTGAGACTTTAGTACTAGATCTGTTAAGTTTGAGATGGGATGGGATGATGTGCAGCAAAATTTCTATCATTATAGCACAGGGGCACTTATGAGGTGCCCCAGGACTGAACCCGGCCAGTTCATTATACTGACACCGACAAGTCAGGCGTGATGTTCTCCCCTTGGCCCCAGGAGTTAGGAGGGAAGCCACAACTACCAACTTTATAGTCTTTGGTTTGACCCGGCCGGGGTTTGAACCCAGGCCCGCCCGAGCCGACGCTCTACCACCTGAGCTATTGCGGCTTGTTGTTAAGTTTGCCTTTCATAAGGTTTGTCTCGAACAACAGGTTGGTCAAGATTGGCCTTTGAAAGCAGTATTTTGTCTTAATTAACAAGCAGAGGCAGTTTGGCCTTGCAGCACATACAGAACAATTCAGAACAGAAGGGTTAAGAATCACAGACAAAATCAATTATCAGATTCAATGACCAAGTATCAATTAATGGCAATGAAACACAAAGAACTAAATGATTAGGAATCATTGAATCAATGACTAAGAACCAAATATTTAAGGATCAAAGACCAAGACTCCATGACATAAAAACACTGACCAAGACCGTCATCCAAACCATTTACAAAAATACATATTTATTTTTTTGTACAAAGAAGATATCTATTTACAATGGGACCTGGTAGTGCAATCAGTAGAGGATAGGCTCCAGGTACGGGAGGCCCTGGGTTCGATCCCGGGCCACGACATACCATAGTTGTTAAAAATGGTAGTGGTATAGCTCCCTTGCTAACGCTCAAGCAAATAAAATGGTAGTTCCATAACTGGTTGGCCCGGTGTCAGGATAATGTGACTGAGCGTGGTTTTATGCAAGGTGTTCACGGCATGATATACACAGTGAAGGCAGCACTATATCTGCTTCAAGTGTACACCATCTCCAGACAACTGAAATATTGTTGGTGCATGGGATAATAAACCCAACAAACAAATAAACTAACAATTTACACATCATTTTGTTGGCATTTTGTAGAAAAAATTTTCTTAAAATACACATATATTCAGGAAAAGAAGATTTAGTATGATATCTGAAATTAAGAAATAAACATTGAAACTGGCATAATGAAGACAAACAACTTTCTACATAACCTTTTTACTGGGTTTAAATTGATGCTTATCAGTTTGTTTTAGATTGAGGACCTGGGAGCCTGCATGTGGCTGAGCTGACATTTAACTTAACTCCTCAGTCCCTCACAACATGGGTCGAGTCCCAGTCAGGGCAAGAACTTCATGTGGGGAAAATATTCTACATAATCGCAGTATGCCAGTGGTTCTACCCAGACATACATGCAAATATAAGGTCTTCCTCTAAAATAATAAGCAGGTTGTTGCCACCATGACCATAATTATGTCAGTTTGAGGTAATATTTCGAACAAACAGATTATAATGTTAAGTCCATTGTGGGTCAATCAGTGTTTTTTTTCAGTCTTCTGTGCAATATAATCCTAATTGTCCTAAATTGCTTAGCATCCATTTTATTTTTTTTTACTGAAAATATTAAGGCTTTTTTTAGAAAGTTGCTAATGACATCTATCCGACATATATTTCCATTCCATCAAATTTATTTCGTACCTTTCAATAGAAGACAAGTCAGAAACCTAAAGCTGCCACTAAATCAGCACATCCCTACCACTTTTTCCTCCTCTTCCTCATTCTTTCATTAGATTTAATCCCTATAATTAGCTAATCACTACCAGATTTAACACAGAGCAAGATTTCCAGACCAGACCATTAGGTGCACTGACATTCAGAGAAGAAGGCCAACTTTTAATCCTTAATCTGCTTAATGGAAAATGATCAAAAGCAAATAGTGTAGGACCTGATAGCTCTGATAAAGATCTGTACTATTTCTTTCAGAGTGTTAACTTACATGACTTGTTACCTCTTCATGCAATTTTAAGATGACAACTATGAATAAAGAGTATATTATTCACAGTTTATGTATTCTAAAACAAAATAAAGGCATAGAGATATAAAAAATGATCTGTACTATATTCTATCCTCAAGCTACCTGTCTCATTATTACTGCATGTGAAAATGGATAAAAAAAGGGCAATAATGACTGTTTTACAAAGTACATGCCTTTGTTGTAAAACAGAGAAATAGGAAAGAAAAAGAAGGAAGAGAAACAGTTCTGGACAAATTGTTAGAGAGACAGAGTGTGTGTGAAAGTAATCATGTTGATGACTTTATCATCTGCCAGCACATATGCAGGCTGCGGTTAGCAAGATCAGAATGTTCAAATATTCCCTGAGGACCCTCAGACTCCACCCCTGTTTCATTTCTGCCATCTTCAGTAAAACAAAATAGCACCAAGAAACATTTGGATCTAAGACTTCTCAAACTTTTTTTAGAACCAAATTTAATTTTATATTTAGTATGTATGCTGTCTATAAAAAATAAACATGCAATTAATAGCCAAATAATGGTTTTTAATTGCAACATTAAGCAATATTTGGTGGCAAAATACCACAGGTACAGTAAATGTTTGAGTAAAAACATTTGTGCACAATTACATGTCTACTAGAAGACTAATCATAGAATTGTTTCCTATGTTGTTAGCAAATTAATGTAAAGGTATCATGACATATTTAAAAAAAACAAGTCTTAGCTGATAGTGTATGTACTGAACAAACAGCCCCCCACTATTTTCATTTTCTTGATCAAATCATGGTATGAAACCAAATTTAGTATTACAGCCTGCATGCATGCATGATATTGATAAGGTTTATGCAGATAGTGTAGATCCAGATCAGCCAGCTTCTGCATGGAGCTATCTGACCAGGATCTATACACATTTTAAGCTACTTAGTCTCTATCAATGATAGGGATATACTATACCTTTACATGCAAAATATATAATATATCTCTTATATATCTTGTTACATATGGTTAAAAATCCATGCCAAGTTCTCAGCTTTTTTGTTGTTTTTTGCTTTAATATTATATAGATTACACTGTCAGCATTGACATACTTATAAACAGTCACTGAGCAGCAAAGAGTGTAAATGCTAGTATCAGACAGCTAGCTCCCTACAGGGACCTTGAGCAGGGAGCTGGCTGATCTGGATCTACACTATTTGTCTATTTAGCCTTATAAATACACAAACAGCAGGCTAAGAGATACATAAGCTAACAATTATCCAGGGTGGTTAGCAAAATGTAGCATGCACTTGCTTAAACTGTTATCTCCTTCAACAAAGGATAAACAAAATGTCCATAAACAAACAGATGGTGAAAGGTTTTTCAAACAAAGCTTGAATAAGCAAAAAACTATCTGACACATATTTTCTGCCAAAGCATTTCAGGTTTGAGGGGAAAGGCCTAATGAATGATGAAAGACAGGTGTATTTGTTGAACTTTACAATTGAAAAAAAAAGATACCTCTATTGTAACAGTGTTAACCATAATGTGCACCTAATGCTACCAGTACAAAGAATCCCAAATACAACAAAGTAATAAAAATTCAACTTGTGTCTATGCATATACAATTTTTGTTCTAGAATTTCACAAGAAATTAATTAAATTTTATGTAAACCAACTGACCACCAAGCCTTCTAAAAAGATTCTATCAAGAAAAAAACAACAACAATTATTTAGAGATTATAATTATAATGTGAGTAAATTTAACAGGGAAAATATAACATGCCAAAATGCAATTTTAATTATATGTAAATTACAAAAAATCACATCATTTTCAGCTAGGGCAGGTAAAAATGAACAATAGAGTACTCTGAAATTTAATAAGCAGAATTAACTGCATTTTTAGACTTAATTTGATATTTCCCATACACTGTGCAATTATCTCCATACAAAACATTAATTGACCTAAATTAAGACAATCATAATCTCTTTCGTATAGCCTTTCCTATATTGATAACCCTGTTATATTTGTAATAAGTATGAGATTTCTAACTGCATTTTTTTTAATACCATCTATAGGTTGATTAATTGAACCAGCATCAGTAGATTTTTTTTTCCTAAGGCTTTGTCCTGTTTTTCCTAGGAAAAAAGAAGATACAATAAAATTTCATTTCCTGCCTCAAGAAATATGTGTTTTTTTTCGAAAGGATATCAATATCATTAATAAAAAGAATGAGTACAAAATAAAAGGATATGAAAACAGACAGCTGTACATCCTTAGGCATGTTTTTTTTTACTTTATTTTTATTTTGGATTTTTAAGGTTTAAATTGCTTTAAAGGTAGTATTCGACTGGTTGGACTAAAAATATTTTTATAACATATCTTAGTAAACCATTGTTATATGAACAGATCTCGTAAAATGCTGTTTATTAATTCCTACACCTGTCAGAAAAGTTAGCCATAATGCCACAATCGTTATTACAAGCACATTTTTTCCATCTGAGCAACGCTACACATTTAGCTATTTAAACCAAGAAAATCATGTGACCACTTATGTTTAAGTTCATCCACATCATCCACTGTGATGATGATGCCTATTTTTAAAAGGAATCCCATTTGTCCTTATTTGCTGATATTGTTGTGGGCGAACTGTCGTATACCTTCTTTAAAGGACATTTTCTTTGGCAATATTATTTAACAATTCATCTGTAGCTATAGTGAAAATCCCATTCAGACACTGTATACTAGCTACAAGCTTTCACTATCTAGCCTATATCATTGTATATTTATAACTGATGTATACATTAGATTATATCACCCTCACCCCCCCAACTCCACCTCCCCCGCCCCCCACCCCCACGGAGCAAATTTAAAGATAATACTTATGACAATATATAATAGTTGAAAAGCATTGCAATGATTTTAATTCTCCTTATCTAAAAAACAGCACAATCTTCTAAATGACAACATTTGTACATAAATAATCTAGCATTCAGAAGTAAAATGTTTTATATCATTCATGGTCATTTAACAAAAAAAAACCTTGATTCAGTGCGATTGCAACCAAGTTTTAAAAAAAAAGAACTAAATAACTGCTGAGTGACACAGAAGAATAATGAAACACCCGCAAGCTTAGACTGAAGGTTGACTTGATTAAATATTTAAACAGAACTAAAGAAAAACACCCCATTTTTTAAACCGCTTTTTTGATTAAATTACAATGAAAAGAAACAGTTTATTTAATGAAGGTGACAGTTTCCAATCATTATACTTATTAAAAATACTAAAAAAAGAAAATATAAACAAAATTGATTGATAATTTGATTAATCCTGGTGCCTTTGAATTTAAAATGCCGTCACTTACAATAAAAGAATATACAATAAGTAACAATCTATGGACCACCATCTCTATGATAGAATGGTTAGAATATTGACTCAAACTTTTCAGTCCCCCTATGCGTAGGTTTGGGTCAGCGCCTCAGTGGGAGCAGAGATTTTACGTTGAAACATGCAGTCTTCCAGCTGGTGGTCTTCCTACACTAACTCCTAGCCTGCTAGTCAACCCTGTCATTCATAGTACATGTTATTTGATTTTGAAAGTTCATACATTTTTTGTTGATTTTCAAATACATGTATTTTTGGCAAATAATTATACATCATCGGCTAAACCAGTCTACAAATAGACAATTAATGGCATATGCATGAACAAATGAGTTAAGATTATATTTATTTTTAAGTTATAGGCTAAACCTTCATCATAGGGCCAAAAAAACATCTCTCTGGACACTCAGAGCAGATCCTGATCAGGGATTAGCCGGCATTTTTGCCGATACTGTGCGGCGACATTTCTATCATTATAGCACAGGGGCACTATGAGGTGCCCAGGGCACTTATGAGGTGCCCAGGGACTGAATCCGGCCTGTCCATTATACGGACACGACGAGTTAGACGTAATTCTGTTCCCTTAGCCCGATACCAACTTTATAGTCTTTGGTTTGACCCGGCTGGGGTTTGAACCCACGACCTCCCGATCCGCAAGCCGACGCTCTACCACCTGAGCTAATGTGGCCAGTCCTGATCAGACAGCTTCCAGAAGGGATTATGGCTAATATTTGCCTAGGTCTTGTAAATACATGCCTATAACAAGCTAATTATGGTTTATTGAACGTAACTGAAATTATCACAACTGTGTTGCCGTAATGTTTTTCAGGAACAAATAAACAATCAAACATCTGTCTCCTTATGTGTGCTTATGTAAAAATATCCCAGCTTTAATCAATGGGTGGTATAATACAGTATAATTATATAACCAATATCCATTATCATGTAAAATTATTAATAGCAAACTTATCCATCTTTTGCTTACAACTATGTCAAGGAAACAAGATGATGCAGAGATAAACAATAAGACTACAACAACAATGTAGATCCTGATTCATCAGATCTGATCTGGATCAATACTTTTCTTATCAGACTCATCACTTTGTGTATATATAGCTGCGCAATAGTTAACACACTATATATCTTAGTATTTAAACTTATTATGAATAATAGTACTAATAGCTCAGACCCCATGTATGATTTGTAAGTGGGATGAAAACAAATTAATTATCATCAATTTGGTGGTTATAGCCAGTGCATGACTACCATATTAAGATATACTGTGTCATCCATGCAGTTAGAACTTTAAGGTATAGGTATCCTTGAAAGAACTTGTCCCTTCTACATGTAAGTAAAGATCTAGAACATCATGGTTCTGTTATGCAACCAGTCAATCCCTACATGTTGTGCATGCTAGTTTAAAATAATCTGTTCTAGAGGTAATTAAGTTATTAGCAGCTAGAACAAAGATTCTGCAAGGTATTATTAATTAGCTATAGGTTATTGATTCATGTACTTATGACATTAATATACATAATACTTACCTAATGCTATCATGGCAGCTTTTTATAAAACTACAGCAAATAGTGTAGATCCCTGCTGGGTGCAGTCAAATGAGGATCTGCACTATTTGCTGCTGAGCCTTCAGCCTTTGATCTAACTGTCATTAACTTTTAAGCCAATAATTAAGAATTTAGTAAAGGTTCATTAACAAATGTAGCAAGCTAATTAGGAGTTAACTTGATCTACTTAAATCAGAACAAGTCACAACACAGACATTCTGATTACATACCATTGTTTGATGTTACCTAAACTGAGCAACATTTATAATGAATGGTGTGTTTGTGATGTTTTTATTTTGTTTTGTTTTTGTTTTTTTTGTTTTTTTAATGTTTATAATGCAAATCAACAATGTAACCTTGACGATAATTTACTTGATGGTCAAAATAATTACAATGACTTTAACCTAATTATAATCGTTGCTGATGCTGCTACTGCTGCCGATAATGATGATGAGAATTAATATGCTGATTTTAACTGATATATGCCAATTATCCTCCATAATTTGGCAAAACTTATTTAAAAAAAGACTATAATGACTATACTATTAGTATTTTAATTATAGGCCTGTATTTGAAGCAACTCCTTCTGTACACCTAATTTGCAGTTTCATGAGCTGACTCATTTAAGCAAAGTAATTTAAGTTGTTGTCTTCCTTGAATAATAATGGTTGCAAAATTTAGAAAATTGCATCAGTCTTTTTTCTCTTGTGCTTGAAAATAGCATAAAAGTAAAGATGTTTTTAAATTTATCAGTTAAACGGGTTCAGTCATGCCTTAATCTTGGATGAATATCCTAACAGACAGTTGAGCACAAATACACATTTATCATTTTTCTCTATTTTAATTCAAGGTTAATTTGTTCAGTCATATATTTCATTCTTGATTGAAAAGAATAAAATTTATTCAGATTTAAAAGCTGGTATCCGAGAGTTTGCCTGTATTTAATATATCTAACAATATCTGACCTCTTTGTATTTGTACATAATAATATCTGCATTAAAAATAATAAACTCTAAGCTTTGACAATTTTCATCAATATCTCAATTTATGGGCAGCAAAACTTGTTAATCAACACTTGAATGTTCATTCTTTTCAAAACTATAAATAAGAACGATTGGGATTCCTGCTAAAAATAGACATCGACGTCACAGCGGATGATGTGGATGAGCTAAAACATAAGTGGTCTCATGGTTTTCTTAGTTTAAATATAGCTAACTGTGCAGCATGGCTCACATAGCAAATACATGTTTGAAATGAGGATTGTGACTTTAAGGTTCACTTTTCAGACAGGTGTAGGACATCAATAAACAGCATTTTGCGAGATCTGTTCAGGTAACAATGGTTTATTATGATGTTTGATAAAAAATGTTTTTGGTCTAAACTGTTGGCTATCACCTTTAAGATGAAAGCCTCATAAAATATACAATGCTTGGTAAATTAACCAAATGCATAAAAGCATAACAACAATCATTAGGTGGAGAATGTAAAATTAATAAGCAAGGAATTACCGTGCATGTTTTTTTCCTTCTCAACATCTATAATACATACACATAATAATATCTTATAATGTAACTGCCCAGTCTCTCACAGCATGGGTTCAAGTCACGGTCTGGGCAAGAACTTTCATGAAGGGAGGTATTATACAGCTGATATGTGGTATGTGTGCTAATTATAGTACTGCATCAGTGTACGTCTTCCTCCAACAAAAGCCTGATGTCGTATGCACCAATATGAACGTAATCATTTGTCAGTGAAATCTTATAAATAAAATAATAATAAAATAATGTTATACAATATGACAAAGTTTGAATTAGTTGACAGACTTTTAAAAGAGTACAAATCTGAATTACAATGTTTTTTAATGCCAGGGGCGGATCCAGAGGGGGGCCGGAGGGGCTGCGGCCCCCCTATTGTTCGACGACCAACAAAAAAAATTGATATATATGCTCGGAAACATCCAAGACGGATGCTCTTTGCCCATCCATTGTCGGATTAATTCGATATATTTGTGTGGGCGAGAGGTTTCTTTTATTATCATGACTGATACTGTGTTCTTCACTTTATATATACTTCATGATACTCTCATATTCTTTATAACTCGTGCTTTAGAATGACTGGCTATGTAAATATCATTTCTATGCTCTATATGCCTAAAATAGCAAATGCTAGGAATATCCTTCATTTATATCTTTTTTTTACAGATAAAGTGATAGTTATTCACATTCAGGATGTTCATTTTACTATACACTGACAGTGTCTTGGTTATTGTAGTGTTCTTACGATAATAGGTTTCTTTTCAGTAACCTTAAGATGTCCAAGTCAGTGGATATTTTGCCCTGAAAAGAGAGCAAATAGATAAGGAAATTATGCCCCACAGAGCTTGGAAATCGCATCTCAGCGCATCTAAATTCAAAATTTTTCTGGGGGAGCCCCTACGACCCCCCGCGGATTTCGCGCCTGCGGCGCAATCAGCTCCGGCCTGCGGCCGAATGTTACTCCCTCGGCCCCCCCTTATCTGAAATCCTGGATCTGCCCCTGAATGCTACATTTGTTGATACACACTACTTATTCTAATGTCATCTGTTTCCAACTTCATGCTATATACGGATAAAGACCTATAGCTGCAAATAGTGTAGATCTTAATCAAACAGCTTCCTGCAAGAGCTGGCTGGTCGGCATCTACACTATTTGCCTAAGCCTAATTAATTCTCGGATACGAGATAACTGGGTCATGTCAGGTAATAGAAATATATTCAGTTTCATGGAGGAACAATTACAAGTAGTTTTTGTTATCAATTAGGTCATAATTATAGATGAAAGGATTCACACTCCATCCTTACAGTGAGGCATTTCTTCTCACACCATAAAACTAGGGCCCTGCCTTGTGTAGGCTAAAGAACCATAAACCTATACATACGAAAATCCTTATTTCTCATAAAACTTATTACAGGGAGACTATAATCACCTTAATATGAAAGAGAACAATATGTGAACAAAAAATTAAAGTCTGATACAATGTGAAAGATTATTGTTTGCTATGGATGAATATGAGGAATTGTCTTTACTTTGGACTGCCTACCACATATTTATAAGGCTATACTGTGGTAAATAGTGTGGAACTGGGATTTGTGGAAGCCAGGAACAACAATACTTGCTACTTAGTCTCTTGAAAAATGTGGATTAACATTATATATATATATATATATACATGTGTATATGTGTATATAAATATATATGTGTATAATTTATATGCAAATATACTGAGAAGTGAGCATGGGTTTTTAACTGCAAGCAAGATCATATTAAACACAAAAACCAATTCCAAAGAAAAACATAAAGCATGATTATTGTTACAATTTTTCATGAATTTTTGTTTTGAATCTTGAACTAATTGCTGATCATAAAAGTCCTGAAACCCTAAAGCAAAGCTTAGACATAATCCAGTTTCAGTAAAGATTACAATGGCTTAAATCAACATAACTAAGGCAAGATACATTGAAGGCACCTATAATTATAGTAAAAGAGCTTTGCTGCAGTGAACTTCTGGCAAATCTAGGATTATCTACAATTCTGGTGTGAAATACATTATAGGTTTTGGAGCAAAATTGAATTAACACACTAACTGCACTGGAACAACCCGACTGTTATAAGACCTATGTGTGATGTGGATTTTTCATTTACTGACAGTGCTGAATTCTTCCCAGATAGTGTGCATGATAAAAACACAACATATAAACTGTCCTGGTTAACTTACCGGTAGTTATATTTACTGTAAGTCTTAGCTGACACATATATGCCTCTAAAGTTAAAACACCAATTACATAAGCAAATTAATTAAAATTGTGTTCATTGAATACAGTTCATATAAACCCATACGATTAAAAGATCAAACAGCTACAATCGTAAAGAATAATTCCCATGGACCTGACCAATCAGAGACCACTATTTATGGGTATGTGTAACAAATATGTCACTTGTTTACATTTGATGGCTTGATCTGACAAATGGAGAAATTGTAATAGTGTGTTTTTGATGATTTGGTTGTAACATGCATGGTAAAACTGGGTAAATCTACTGGTCAGTTGTGACTCCTGAACATAAAATACCAATTGCAATGAACAGCCACATAGGCAAGTGTTCCTCCTAAAAGTGAAATACCGGTATACAATTTTAGTTTAGAATTAACATTGCCTATTTCCAACCAAATGACAAGTGCATTTTGATCTATATTAAATTAAAAAGTTATTGCTTAAGCGTGACTTGCCATCTGGCCTATGATAGTTGCATTAAGTTCAGTAGCAGCTGTATAAATTAACAGCTCTATACAGAAAAAGTTGCCCACCTATATTAACTTAAATCTGTGACTGTCGTTGGCACAACAAAAAGTAGTTCAATCCGACAAAAAGTAGTTCTCTTGTTAAAATGTATTCTTTTCACACAATGAGCAAATTTACAAATATCATAACTATTGTGTATATTGTTTCAAATTGAGCCTATTGAGATAAGACGCACACTATTTCAATTTATTGTAAGATGCAGGTTTAATGGAAATCCAAATAGTTTATAAATGAACCATTTGATCCCACATGACTACAAAAATGTTGACCAAAATACATATGTGCCGAACCCATATATTGAGTGATTGTTACCTAGACTTTTACTACCAGTTGGTTAATAGGTCAACCCATTTCTTGTAATGAACCCTAAACTTCTACTTAATGTCCATTATATTAAAAGTAAATAGTTTTGAGAAGTCTGTTCATATGGTACAAAAACTTGCATGACCATTATCGACAGCTGTATGTTGCAAAAGCATAATTAAAACTGTGATTAGGTCATGCTCCAAAATGCTTGCAGTGCTTTCTTTTCCTGTGTAGCTGGAGTGGCACAATGGTGCCCTCCAACAAAGATCTACCCGCTACTAGAATGTATTTTCTCTTCCCAAAACAAGACGAAATCAGCATCTATTAAAATAATTATGAAGCATTTATGTTTAAGTTTGTGTCAGAAATGTGCAATTTTAATGACATTGTTTTGCAATGAATGACCTAGACTTAAAACTAGTGTGTAAAAAACAGCAACTTTATAACTTCTTAGTTGTCCAGCATTTTAAATGCTTTTTTTTTTTTTTTATTTGACACATTTTTGTATTTTCAATCCTGTTTTAAAATATATAGCTAACCATATGACATTTAGACTGTTCTGTATTAATTCCTGCTTTTTCCTGCATATGACAGGTTTAATTTAGATTTTTGTATTTTATCGCACATCTAACACCATTTCATTCATCTTTATTTCTTGTTGCAGTTTGATCTTTGTTTTTAGTGCATTACCTAAGACTATCATTACATTTACCCTATACATTAACAATGACTGTATTTTATTCATGCCTTTAAAGCTTTCAGCACATATTGCCTGTGATCTTTACACTGACATTTATGCACCCATGTTGTTTTTGTTTGTTTGTTTTTGTTAATTGTTACCAATTATCCTCATATTGTTGACATCCAGCTAATAACTGGTGGTGGAAGACTACAGACCTATGTCTGTGTAGAACTACTGGGGCACTGCAGGTTAGAGCTTGAAGAGTTCTCCACATGATAGTTCTGGCGTAGAGCCCCAGACCTGGACTTGAACCCACGCAGTCAGGGGCTAATGAGTTACAAGTCAACAACTCTAAGTGCATGGTCAAGGGTGCTGCATTGCTGTCATATTTTCAAGACTGCTGAATGTCATTCGCATTGTCTCTTGACCCTTCTTGTGTTACATTTTATTAAAATACTTTGCTTAAGCCTTACTTACAATTGTTTTGTTTCTGAAATACATTGCAGTAACCAAACAAGTTTATTAAAGTAGTAGCCAGCTATTTTGGTGGTGGAAGACCTCAGTTAAATGTCTTGCCAGATTCATCGGTACACTGCAGGTCAGCTAGTATTTGTTCCCACATGAAGACATTTGCCCTGTACTGGACTCGAACCCATACAGTGACAGGCTTAGCAGTCAAAAGGAGTTGGTGTCTCTACCACTATGCTACAGGTGATCCCTTTTAACTTATATATTACATATATTACATTTAGAGATTAATACATATTTGGGTTTTTCGTCCCACCAACAGTATTTCAATTATATGGAGACAGTGTCCACTTGAAGCAGATATAGTGCCTTCACTGTGTTTAGCATGTCATGAACACCTGGAATGATACCACACCCAGTCACATTATCCTGACACTGGGTCAACCAGTCGCAGAACTACCCCTATATTTGCTTGAGCGGTAGAAAGGGAGATATGCCACTACACTTTTTTATGACTTTGGTATGTCGTGGCATGGTCCGAACCCGGGGCCTTCAGTGCCTGTAGCCTGACGCTCGACTGACTGCACTACCAGGTCCGGTAGAGATTAATATAGATCTATTCATAAGAATGATCAGCAAATAGTGAAGATCCTCATCAAGCTGTCTGATCTAGATCTTCAGTATTTGCCTAAGACATAAATATGTACTAAGGAAAAACACTTTGATATATTGTTTAAGACTCAGCAGAATAATGTACAGATCCTAATCTACATCAAAACTACTTGCTTAAGCCTGAACAATTGGTGCTTAGTAGGCCGCAGGGAGTGTTACCTGTACTTTATACGTGAACTGTCCACAAACATGACATGTCTGGCTGAAACTAAAACCTGTCAATAAAGTGGGTGTGTATAAATAAATGATTGCCTTAGTAAATATAAGCTTCCATTATTATACAAAAAGCTCTTTAGATGGATTCTATTCAGGAAAATTTGAAAACAGCTAGCTCTTATAAATTCTACAATATGTATTAAGCTCTAAATACTAACAAATGTTATTATAAAAAAAAACACTTACATACAGGGGAATGTAGCATACATAAATGATATTTACTTATTATTTAAAAGCAACATAGTCACAGTATAACTGAAGAGTTAATTTGCTTTTTTCAAATGTTTGTAAAACAGTTGTTCACTCACAATAAGTAATAATTAATGGGACAATATATTTCCTCTGATTACTACATGAAGATTTCTTTTGTATACATTCCTTCCAAAGATTCAATTGTCTCTGGATGGGAGAGTTTTAAAGCATAATTTCTATGATTTCTGCTAATTTTTAACCTTTAAGCCCCAACAAACTAGAATATCTTCAAATAGTGCTGTAATATATATATATGTCAAGTGTGTATACTTCAGTTTTTGACAAACCAAAATGCTAGTCTGCGGCAAGCTGGTCACAAGTTTGCGACAAGTTTGTGCATGCTTGCCAAAATCTTAGTAAGATAGCATTTCTTAAATATTATGATTGCAGATGAGCACGCAGATGCGAGCATGCTCGCTCGCTTCCATGAAAATTAAGATTGCGTTTAGGTTTTGTTCGCACACTTCCCGCAATCCTAAATACCACTGCGGTCTTGCTTAAAATTTGACAACTTGCTTTTGAGCACATGTTATAGAATCAGCCAGGTAATGTGCTCTCAAGCCAATATATTTTTAGCAGATATCACTATCGTGTTCATTTACAGATTTAAAAATAATGAATGCAATTGGTAATTATTAGTTTAAAAAGTAGCTATCTCTGCAGTTTCTATCTTTTCAGGTAATAATTTAAGAAAAAAACATTGATCCAAACTGTCCAAACTTTAAAGGTGGTCTCCGGCAGTTTGCCTATATCAAATGCATGTAACAATATTTTCCCACCATTTTGGGGAATTTAGGCTTAATTTCTGCATAAGTTCATTCTTTAGTTTAGGTTAAGATAATATTGAACACTACCTATATTGTTGGACGGTACAATTGCAAAGTCATTCTATCTTTGCATTCTGTTCAAATGTATAAATAAGGACAAAAGTGATCTCTGCTAAATATAGATATCGACGTCAGAACAGACTACACAGATGACAGCATAACATAATCTGAAAAGTAAGTTGCCTCGTGAAATTCTTAGTTTAAACATAGCTATCTGTGCAGCGTGGCTCAGATAGGAAATCCCTGTTTGCAATAATGAGTGGGGTTTTATGTATTCACTTAGAACTGATTATGTCGATCTAGGGCATCAATGAACAGCATTCAGCAGTAACTTTTCAGGTAACAATATCTTATTTGGTTGTTTGAGAAAAAATCTTTGATCCAAACTGTTGGCTACCACCTTTACAGTTAAGATCTTAAAGGAGGCTTTGACAACTTAAGCATCTTCTTGGGGGGGGGGGGGGGGGCTTTTATGTAAGTATTAACTGCTTAAAAATCTATTCACTTAAAATTTTCATCAAGATGAATACAAAAATTAATGGTCATGTACTTAGGAATAATTATTTATAATCATTATTCTTAAAAAAGTATCCATGGCAATTTATAATGTACTCCATTCATCTTTTCCTATTTTATGATTTTCCTTCAGCTGTGTTAGGAGAAAATGATCTACAAACAGAACAAAACAAATCTATTCTTTAAAAGCAAAGACATAGTGTAACAAAACAGGTGACAGGAAAGGAAAAGAGTCGGGCATATATTTGTCCTTCAGAAAGGTATGTGAGAGTATATGTTATTTTAGTATAAGGTCTTCTCTGCAATTCAGAATGAAGGTTAATTTCTTATTTATTGTATGTTTATAATAATCAGTCTTTAAATTTTACTAGGTTTGAATAATCAACAACAAAAATATTCTTTAATTACTATACAAACATCATAAAGACCATATCAATTTCTAATTAATGACATCCTTTGAAGTTTAAATGGTCTCAGGTCTTGCAGTAAATCCTACCTATACGTAATTAACCTTAGATTAAACCTTATAAAAAACCACTTTTCTCTTACTGCTTATATGTAACCGATGTCTAAGACTTATTACTGAGGTTTCAAATTACAATATTCTGGCCCTTCTTATGCTTTAGTTTTTTATAACCTATGCTTAATCATAACAAAGTTAATATACAAATCTTTTAATATGCATTAAGGTTTATTAAGAAAGACTAAGCAACAAAATGAATAGATTCTGATGAGGCAGTTCTGAGCCAGAATTGGATGATCAGGATTTACACTTATTGCCTTTGTCTGATCAATCTGTGCTTAGCAGATTCAAGAGTTCAGCAATTTCCAACAAAAAATAGTTATAATTCTACCAATCTTATGTACTAACATGTACATACTGTGCTCATACTTGGCTTAACACTACAGAAAAGTGTTTGCAATCTGCAACAATGAACACACCTCATCATATATTTTTCCTAGCATGAATTTGCTTTGAACCAAACATTTGTTTGTGTGTTTTAATTTCTGATTATAAATATTTATGTTTCAAAACATTGTTTCTCAAGTATTGTGGGAAATGTAACAAAAATTATTGTCAATGTTTAAACACAGACAGTGATATTTAAGATTTTTCATTGTATCACTTAAATAAAAATTTATTTTTTATTAGAGGTGCAAATAAATTTTCTTTCCTTGGAGATTGAAGTTGCTAACATGTTTCACCAAAGCTAATGAGTCATTTTTTTCTCTTATCGACTTAACTCCACAGAAGTGATAACCCATCCGTAATAAATAATAACAGCACTATTCCTCGATATGCATAATTAATAAAAATACTACAAAAATATTGACAATTATTAATAATATATCTACTGTCCTACAAATGCACTGCACTCTCCATAATATTCAAAAATAAAAAAATATCATTATTGTTTGCAATTATTATAAATAATTATCTACCACCCTGCTTTAAGGCACAAAAATTGCACTGTAGGACTGCAGTCCAATTTATTTGAAATGTAACCAAAATCAAAGAAGAGCAATGAATAATGGTATAACAAGTTAGCAATAAAAAGCTGCAGTGTCAATATTAGCATTCTTTACCATTAAACAAAACTGTGTCCACTTTCTGGTAGCTCACATACAAACATACTCCATTTGTATTTCCCACATTTCACTACACAATAAGATCCATAGACCTGTCTGTGCCTTCTACTGGCTGTTTTATAGACAAGCCAGGCTTCGTCAATTGATTTTTGAGAAGCTGAGGAAAGCCAACCACAACGGTAGTAGCAGAGCACTCATTCATTCGTCAGCTCTTGCTGTTCATTCGTTTAGCACACAGTTGCAAGGTGTACTACATACCTCTACATCATTAACCCTTACCTTGTTTTACTCAGTAATACAATGTCTTGGATTTTTTTTTACTAACAAATAACATGCACAAAAAGGACAATATTACTGGATACTAAGCAGCATAACAGTGCAGATCCTGATCACAGTTTCCAGTGAGAACTGATCATTTGGTTCTTGGCAGGTTTAGACAGTAAATCATATACAGAAAGAACTCAATGGCAAAGTTCTATTTACTAGGAATTTCTAGAAGGTATAACTCACTCTGAGTCTGCCTAATTTGTTAATAACTAACAAGGAACTGAATGTTTTTACTAACAATGACATTGTGGATCCCACAAAGGTTAGTAGTCTTACCATCCTGCGACTATATAAGCAGTTAATATTGCAGATCCCAATACGACAGCTTTTACAGGAAGTTTGATCAGGGTCTGTTCTATTTGCATATGCCAGATTAATTTGTGCTTAGCAGGGAACCTGCTGGTCTGAGTCTGCAATATTTACTTTAGGTCTGGTCATTTAATATTTATTCATGCACACTAATAATTGGATCTACACCTTTGACTAGGCATAATCAATTTGTGCTAAACAGGGGGTTTGCAGACCTAGATCTACATTATTTGCCTTATCCTAATGAATTTCTTCTTAACTGGTGGTGGCTGTTCTGGTTCTGCCCAATTCTAATTATTAAATACCTTTTAGGTTTAATCTCTTGCATATACCCTCAAAGGTTTTAAACAAAAGAAAACAACCATTTTAGGGACAGGAAAGTCACACAGAATTTATTATCAACAAATGAGCTAGAACTGTATGTGGCTCTCAGCCCACTCAAATGTTTCTGATTCCTGCTGCTTGTGCATGAACAGATGTTCTTACTTCCACAAACTTGTAAGAAACATTACAATGATTAAATTCCCCTGCTAATTAATTGACAGCCAATGTAAGAAGGCAAGATTAAGCATGCTACTAGTGCTCCGCCCTCTGATCACCAGGAATGCATTATGGCTGGCAATGAAACCATCGCTGTCAGAACATGAATAAGAGATTTATGGAGGTTACTGGTCCTCATATTAAAACAAGTGTTGGTTTTCTGTTTTGTATCCATAATTTTCCTTATGGTAAAGGAACTGTTGTTTTTCTATGTTGATTCTTTGGTTTTTGAATGGAATAATGAAGGCCCCGAAAAATAGTCACTATATTATATTAACATCAAACCAATTAACATCAAAATCTAACCAGTTTGATGAAAACATTACTTAATTTGTAAACGATTTATGCATTTTAGTAGATCCAGTGTCTGTTATCATCTATTCATTCCTGACAATTTATCAGCATGTCATTGGAAAGAAAATAATTTAGTAAAGATGTACACACCAAGATATACACACAAACAAAGACTGGACCTGGTAGCACAATCAGTAGAGCATTGGCTCCAGGTACAGGAGGCCGGGGGTTCGAACTCAGGCCGCAACATACCAAAGTCGTAAAAAATGATAGTGGTATATAGCTCCATTGCTAACGCTCGTGCAAATATAAGGGTAGTTCCACGACTGGTTGGCCAGGTGTCAGGATAATGTGACTGGGTGTGGTATCAATCCAGGTGTTCACCGCATGCTATACACAGTGAAGGAAGCACTATATCTGCTTCAAGTGGTCACCATCTCAAGATAACTGAATTACTGTTGGTGGGATGATTAACCCAACAAAACACACAAAAAACTTACTTATAAGGTGGTAATTAAGTAAATCAATGTGTTAAATATTGCATTTTTTACATTCCCTGAGTATGCACTTGATATAGACACTGCATGTAACACTTTTTACCCCTATAAAACAATTTAGAAATGCAGGATAATGTCCTAACAAAATATTTTTTCTCCAAATAATTGTATCTTTCAGAAAAAAAAATCAAGATAAACTTTGTTTGTACAGTTCAGCTGCACAATTACAACTACAAGTCAACAAGAGGGATGGCCATAACACCTTGGTTTACTCAGGGCCGCTACAGGGGAAAGGTATATCAGGAATGACTTGGCAGTCTGTTTATATCTTAACTCTTAACCTGCTAAGTCCATTTTGATCAGGTTTAGGCAAACAGTGTAGATAGAGATCAGCCAGATTCCTGCATGGGGCTATCATATGAGGATCTGCACTATATGCTGCCAATATAGTTCCTGGTAAAATATCTAGGTGCCTCGATAAAAGCCATGTTTACAAGTTTGTCTAGGTGAAAAACAAAATGTAGGTGAGAAGGTTTAATAACATTAGGCATCAAGCTGTGTATACCATAACGTCAACAAGACTGATCATTTTAATCCTGGTCAATAGATCTGTGGGGATTGATCTCCGCTTGAGCTTAACACATGGAAAAATGTCTGGTTTACATTCATGTAGGCTGCTCATATTTCACAAATTGCAACACATGTTGAATGTAGTAAAGTTGTTTGAGATAAAATTATCAATGTTTAATCTTTAGATTTTTGTGACCAAGGTACAAATGTATTGATGTAAACAGAGAAACTGCCCCCAAAATCAAACTCATTGAAATATTTGATAGCAGGTTCACTTGCAACACTGCCTTTTTTGTAAGTGAAAATTACTGAAAAGTAGAACAACTTAAGTCATCTGATTGATTGCAAATGATGTCAGTATATATACCTGTTGCTCAAACTGCGCAAACTTAGACAAATAGTGTGTAAATCCAGATAACGCAACTCCCATTTGAAGCTGTCTGATTAGCACCCACACTAATTTCTGCTAAGTCTCTAGCAACATTGCAAATTGTTTGTTAGAAAATTACTTGGGATAAGTAAGTAAAGCCAGTCATAGGCCAAGATTAAAACGAATTTTGCATTCTACAGAATAGATAGCACATTCTGTCAGCAACCCCCACATCTAGTTACCAACTAAGAAGCAGAAACAGCCCTAATTATTCAAGAGACAATGCACCTTTGGATATTTATGTCTTACCTATTGACCTTCCCAAGTGACCAGCACAGGCTATCTATTTATTGATCAAAATATAGTTAGCACATTCTGCTGTTCCAGGTAAAAATATTGGTAATTTATCATAATTATGGTACCTCCTGGAATATTCATGAGAGGGATGAGACAATGCCATAAGTTACAAGGTAAAAAGAGATAACTACTGAATATCTTTATCTTGAATATAATTTCTATTTAACATATAATTTCAAGGCTTTTAGTTTTAGTGATTTTTTTTGCCATCAAATGTCAAGGATGACCAAATATTTCATTGTCTCATATTGTCCCACATAGTGAAATTCTAGGACAGTGAGAGGACTTAAACTTAAATATGATAAGGCATGGACTTTTTTTATTGTTTATTATATGAAAGGCTAATTATATAACTCCTACCCTGCTTATCACATATAAATAGATTATACGCTTTACAAAAGGTGTACATCCAGATCAGCCATTATCTTATTCTGAAAACTGTCTTATCAGGATTTACACTTTTTTCTGTTATACATCTGGCAATTTTCTTGTTTCCTTCGCAATTAGTTGTATAAGCCATTAAGATGTGTTATTATTTTTTATCAAGTTTTCTTTTGCTTATTAGTAAATATACAGTAGTTATAAAGTGTAAATGACACAATATATGACTACTGGATTTTCAAAACCTTACCCTCTTTGAGTGACATCTTCCATCTAAAATAAGGTGCACCGGTGGTTCTACCCAGGCAAGTATCATAAATATTTCTCTTCTAACATATTAGCTGAACATTGCAACAATGCCCTTAATATTAATGTTTCACTGAGATGTCTTTAAAAAAATGTGTGGACAATCTCAAATTTCTATGCACCAGTATCTTAACACCCTCATGGCTTATCTGGCTATACTCTGTAACTCCATTTTCTCTGTCAATGCCAATGAACTCTGAGCTTAGATTAGGAGATAAGCCAGTGAATGGACACTGGTCAGTTGGTTTGATGGACAGGTGGGGGATAGATCAGCGACTGGAGATCTGACCAACCTGGCTGCCCTGACCTCTCACCCCTAAGGCAGCTGACTCAACTGATGTTATGATGCCCCTATGATGCTTCATGGCTTCCTTGATTGAATGGGACAGATGGGGCATGCCAAGATCTCCCAACCTTCCACCTCCAAGGTCTCTGTCCATTCACCCGAACACATCAATTTATCAATGTTTGCTACATACTCTAATGTGAGGCTAAACCATCTTAACCTGAACCCATCTATTTATAAGTCCGAGGTCATCTGTTAATTTAAAGTTGAGGCAAAACTAACTAAACCTGAAACCATTTGTTTACCAAAATTACTCAAAAGTCAAGGCTGAATATACTCAATTTCGGCCTGCTGAAAGGCAAGCATGATTCATTATTTGAATTACACCTATTTTGACACGGTGTCTGAAAAGCAACATTGTGTCTGTAGCCATATAAATGTATACATGTTCAGTTGTCCACATGTAAAAGGTTTTGAGCTTTCAACTATTTCATGAATCAAAATCTTTTTCTACACCCTCCACAACTTTCTATAATTTCCAGGACACCTATCATTAATGAAAGTCCATACATGTAGAACTCACTGATCTCACTACAGTAAATAATTCTCCAAATGACTATACATTTTTTACATTTATGTATTACTGCACTGCATGAGGGTTTCTGAAGTAGTGAATACCGTAGTGCTTCCAGCACTTTCATTTATTATGTTCTTCTTTCCATACAGAACAGGACTCACTCTCGAGCACCATCATACCAAGGTACAATACATTTCCAGAAAGCTTACTACATAATTATATGCTATCTGCCAGAACTTAAAGTATGTAGTATTTCAGGGACTATTTTATTTATATCACCTGGCAGGATGCATGGCCCTTGTTCTATGTAGATTACATAACTAATCCAGATCAAAGGTTAACAACTTCCTTCTAATGTCTGGACCAAGTAAATATGGTCACAGCTAAAATCTACCTTTAATGGCATTGATGTAACAAAGCCAGAGTTAATCCCTACACGGGGTAATTAGAGCTTAGTGCCATGCTGAGTGTCAAGCTGGAGTATGAGAGACTTATGAAGCAGAGTGTGATTGGAGAATGATTGAATGTATGAACCAATGAATGAGAGAGATTAATTAATAATTGTGTTAATTGGTAGAATGGGAGAAGTGGGTGTGGCTGAATAGAGAATGAAAATGTAAGATTTAGGCAGAGAGAGGAGTTATCAGGGGAGAAGAGGTTGAGGGTTGCAGAGAATCAGAGATGAGAAGAGGTTGAGAGATGCAGAGAGGACAGAGAGGAGGGATGAGACAAGACATGGAGGAAATGTTATAACTTAAGACATGAATGAATGATGGAAGGAAAGAAAGTGAAGATTAGAAGAGCAAGTACGGAACTGTATGGAAATAAGAACATTAAGCCAAGCGAGTTGCTGAACAAATAAAAGATAATTGAAAGTGCAAAGTTGGATTCTGTAATCACTACTACATTCCCCCATGCAAAACACTTCATTGCAACACCGCCGGGTGACAAATGGTGGAGAATCCGGGTATCGACAAAGGACCTTTCACTGGATAAGCAATTTGAAAAATAGCTTAAATAAAGTTTGATATAGTGTTGTAAAAAGAATCATAACTGGTTATAAACTTTAAAAAAAGGAGACTTGAAAAGGGCTTTCCAGTGACATATGTAAAAGAGGAAGACGAAATTGTTCTCTACAACAGACTGTGTGAAACGAGGCAAGGAATCTCAAAAGTGGCAGGTTTGCTAGAGTATGTCACTGCAAAGCAGAGGTCTCGAATAGAATGAGTAGGACATTGTTGACCAGGCAATCTGGGGCCTCAATAAAAACACAAGAGTATCCAGGGGCCTGTGAGAATGTAACAACCACAAATCATGGAAGGGGTGAAGCGGTTTGCAACAATGGCCAAAGTAGTCCTGACAGAAGATGACGAGGTTACTGTTTCCAACATCACCAAAAAAAAATTACTGAAGAAGGCCATTGTGTCCGAGAAAAAGGTCTTAAAAGCCAACCATCAGACTGGAGACCTAGACAATCCTGGAGACACCATGCCTAGAAGACAAGAGAGACACCTTGTACACACGGTGGTGAGTACTATCATTTTTTGTCGGATTGTAGACACAAGACTGCCATATGCCATAAATGCAAACAAAGTAGGCATATTGCTAAAATGTTTTACAAAAGCAATAAATAAGAATTTTGGCGTGTCCCTCAAAAATCTGTGGATGGGTGGGACAATATAAAATCTGAAAGTCCAAAAATTGGGAAAGCGTTCCAAATTGGGGAAGAAAATTGATGTCAGATTAAAAAAAAAAATCAACTGCAGCTGAGGTTGCTAGCATGCATAACTTTAAATATGTTGCCAGAAAGTAAAATTAACATTAAGATAAGGAAGCCTATAATGTCCATGGAATGATACAATGAGAGTCCTAATCACAGCAATATATTGAACTATAGTGTTAAATGGTTTAATTTGTTTTTACTAAAGACAGCTGTATGAGTGGAGAAATTCTAAATTATATGGTAATGACCAGCCTTTTGATATGTTTAGGGTGTGGGGGTTCATACTTTCTGTTCTTTACTGCATCAGATTAAATGTATTTTCAACTTTAGTATCATTATACTTGCATAATGTGAGGCCCAAGTGATTTTATGAGCAAATAATGGGATTGCAACATGTGAAGTTGCTGATATGATGAATGATAATAAATATAATCCTTTAAGGGAAAGGATATATTGTCACAATGAGGTGACCTGCATATCGTTAAGTGGTATGCTTTATTCCCAAAGCTATAGAGTTATCCTTGAGGTTAATAAGGGGACATGGTTATGAGGTGATATGGGTGAGTTTTGGAAGTAGATGAGAAAGGCTTTAAAAGACATTACATAAATTAAACAACTTCTTTAATATGATATTAAAACTTTTTTGAAAGTTATTATTCTATTGTTTGGGTGTTTATTTAAGTAACATTTTAGACTGTATTGTGAGCATAGTTATTAGACATATTAAGCATTAGGATATATGGCATTTTTGTAGAAGCAAACTGAGGAGATATGATTGTACTTACTAAGCTACATGTAAACCATGCTTTTGTTTAAAAATGATTTAGACCTTAGCAATGATATAAACATGGATTATCATGAACTGTGCAATGTTGTGAAAAATGTTCTAGGTGATGAACAATGTGACTGTGATGAAAAATGATTGATAAATGATGTATAAGTTGTGGTGTCAATACAATATGACAACATACATTTTATGTTTTATATGGTATTTAAAGTGATCCGTGAATAAGATTATTATTCTATTGAACATCAGGGTGGATTGAATAATGATGTGATATTACCTGATTGTGTAAATATGAAATTGTTTTTAATTTCTATTTAATTATTTGTATATTATTTTATGTTGTTTTTAAATTGAAGTGTATTGTTATGAGGCTGTATTCATAAAAGGCTGTTTATAATTCTTTTTGGGATAAACAGATTACTGAAGCAATAATGTGTTAATAAGATATGCATAAATATGTAAGGAAATGCATTTATATATTTAGTTTAATATTTGTTTTATATATATGTAACATATGTTGAACACATATGTTCAAGCTGACATATAAATCTTTCAGTTAATGTTGTGTCATTGAAGAATAATATATAATATTCTGACTAAATGTCAAGCAGACATACAGATAGAATGATTTTTGTAATAATATGCTTATGATATATTGCAATATCTTGTTCAGGAAACTGCATTTACAGTTTTGATGAATTTGAAGAAATGGCACACCTTTTGATGTAATAATGAATATATTTATTTGCTTTGTATATGAATAGTGTATTAATTTAAGGTATGAATGAAGTAAGTGGTATAGCTAGAAAGAAAGATGGAATGACAGAATATTATTGTACTTTCTGAAAGTGTGCGCAAGTTTGCGGAGCAAACTTAGAGGGAGGGTAAGAATGTATCACCTGGCAGGATGCATGGCCCTTGTTCTATGTAGATTACATAACTAATCCAGATCAAAGGTTAACAACTTCCTTCTAATGTCTGGACCAAGTAAATATGGTCACAGCTAAAATCTACCTTTAATGGCATTGATGTAACAAAGCCAGAGTTAATCCCTACACGGGGTAATTAGAGCTTAGTGCCATGCTGAGTGTCAAGCTGGAGTATGAGAGACTTATGAAGCAGAGTGTGATTGGAGAATGATTGAATGTATGAACCAATGAATGAGAGAGATTAATTAATAATTGTGTTAATTGGTAGAATGGGAGAAGTGGGTGTGGCTGAATAGAGAATGAAAATGTAAGATTTAGGCAGAGAGAGGAGTTATCAGGGGAGAAGAGGTTGAGGGTTGCAGAGAATCAGAGATGAGAAGAGGTTGAGAGATGCAGAGAGGACAGAGAGGAGGGATGAGACAAGACATGGAGGAAATGTTATAACTTAAGACATGAATGAATGATGGAAGGAAAGAAAGTGAAGATTAGAAGAGCAAGTACGGAACTGTATGGAAATAAGAACATTAAGCCAAGCGAGTTGCTGAACAAATAAAAGATAATTGAAAGTGCAAAGTTGGATTCTGTAATCACTACTACATTCCCCCATGCAAAACACTTCATTGCAACACCGCCGGGTGACATTTACAATTCATTCTCAGTCTTCTATTATGTTTACCTCATACTGTATTACACTAATTAACCAACTGAGCACAAAAAGCTCAAGCAAATTGTGCACATTAAGATCTGAGAGCTGTCTGATCAGGATCTGCCATATATTATGCTTGAATTTGCTGAGTCTTTTGAAATTGCCTTTTACCTTTGCATGACTGTAGTTGTTAGCAAATAACTCGGATTTTGTATTGCGTATGAATAAATCTAGCATGCAAAGAACTTTTTGTTTCAGACTATCTGGTCATAGTGTGTCTTCGTTATTCTCTAAAGCTGGGAGATAATACATGAATGTAGTCATAGTATCGAAGTTCTGTAAGGTATATTTCATCACATGTCTGGAACATGTCAACACCCCTCACACTGGTTATGTCACATAGCCTTATAGCAACCATTTGCACACCCCTCACACTGGTTATGTCACATAGCCCTACAACAACCATTGCACACCGATCACGCTGATTATGTCACATAGCCTTATAGCAACCATTGCACATCCCTCACACTGGTTATGTCAAGTAGCCTTATAGCAACCATTGCACATCCCTCACACTGGTTATGTTAAGTAGCCTTATAGCAACCATTGCACACCCCTCACACTGATTATGTTAAGTAGCCTTATAGCAACCATTGCACATCCCTCACACTGGTTATGTTAAGTAGCCTTATAGCAACCATTGCACATCCCTCACACTGGTTATGTCAAGTAGCCTTATAGCAACCATTGCACACCCCTCACACTGATTATGTTAAGTAGCCTTATAGCAACCATTGCACATCCCTCACACTGGTTATGTTAAGTAGCCTTATAGCAACCATTGCACATCCCTTACACTGGTTATGTTAAGTAGCCTTATAGCAACCATTGCACACCCCTCACACTGGTTATGTTAAGTAGCCTTATAGCAACCATTGCACATCCCTCACACTGATTATGTCAAGTAGCCTTATAGCAACCATTGCACATCCCTTACACTGGTTATGTTAAGTAGCCTTATAGCAACCATTGCACATCCCTTACACTGGTTATGTTAAGTAGCCTTATAGCAACCATTGCACACCCCTCACACTGGTTATGTTAAGTAGCCTTATAGCAACCATTGCACATCCCTCACACTGATTATGTCAAGTAGCCTTATAGCAACCATTGCACATCCCTTACACTGGTTATGTTAAGTAGCCTTATAGCAACCACTGCACACCCCTCACACTGGTTATGTTAAGTAGCCTTATAGCAACCATTGCACATCCCTCACACTGGTTATGTTAAGTAGCCTTATAGCAACCATTGCACATCCCTCACACTGGTTATGTCAAGTAGCCTTATAGCAACCATTGCACACCCCTCACACTGATTATGTCAAGTAGCCTTATAGCAACCATTGCACACCCCTCACACTGATTATGTCAAGTAGCCTTATAGCAACCATTGCACATCCCTCACACTGGTTATGTCAAGTAGCCTTATAGCAACCATTGCACATCCCTTACACTGGTTATGTCAAGTAGCCTTATAGCAACCATTGCACACCCCTCACACTGATTATGTCAAGTAGCCTTATAGCAACCATTGCACACCCCTCACACTGATTATGTCAAGTAGCCTTATAGCAACCATTGCACATCCCTCACACTGGTTATGTCAAGTAGCCTTATAGCAACCATTGCACACCCCTCACACTGATTATGTCAAGTAGCCTTATAGCAACCATTGCACATCCCTTACACTGGTTATGTCAAGTAGCCTTATAGCAACCACTGCACACCCCTCACACTGATTATGTCACATAGCCTTATAGCAACCATTGCACATCCCTCACACTGGTTATGTTAAGTAGCCTTATAGCAACCATTGCACACCCCTCACACTGGTTATGTCAAGTAGCCTTATAGCAACCATTGCACATCCCTTACACTGGTTATGTCAAGTAGCCTTATAGCAACCATTGCACACCCCTCACACTGATTATGTCAAGAAGCCTTATAGCAACCATTGCACATCCCTCACACTGGTTATGTCAAGTAGCCTTATAGCAACCATTGCACATCCCTTACACTGGTTATGTTAAGTAGCCTTATAGCAACCATTGCACACCCCTCACACTGATTATGTCAAGTAGCCTTATAGCAACCATTGCACATCCCTTACACTGGTCATGTTAAGTAGCCTTATAGCAACCATTGCACATCCCTCACACTGGTTATGTCAAGTAGCCTTATAGCAACCATTGCACACCCCTCACACTGGTTATGTCAAGTAGCCTTATAGCAACCATTGCACATCCCTCACACTGGTTATGTCAAGTAGCCTTATAGCAACCATTGCACACCCCTCACACTGGTTATGTCAAGTAGCCTTATAGCAACCATTGCACATCCCTTACACTGGTTATGTTAAGTAGCCTTATAGCAACCATTGCACACCCCTCACACTGATTATGTCAAGTAGCCTTATAGCAACCATTGCACATCCCTTACACTGGTAATGTTAAGTAGCCTTATAGCAACCATTGCACACCCTTCACACTGGTTATGTCACAAAGCCCTTCAACAACCATTGCACACCCCTCACACTGGTTATGTCACATAGCCTTATAGCAACCATTGCACACCCCTCACACTGGTTATGCCACAAAGCCTTATAGCAACCATTGCACACCCTCACACTGGTTATGTCACAAAGCCTTACAGCAACCACTGCACATCCCTCACACTGGTTATGTCACACAGCCTTAGAGCAACCATTGCACACCCCTCACACTGGTTATGTCACATAGCCCTACAACAACCATTGCACACCCCTCACACTGGTTATGTCACATAGCCCTACAACAACCATTGCACACCCGCACACTGGTTATGTCACATAACCCTACAACAACCATTGCACACCCCTCACACTGGTTATGCCACAAAGCCTTACAGCAACCATTGCACACCCCTCACACTGGTTATGTCACATAGCCTTAGAGCAACCATTGCACACCCCTCACACTGGTTATGTCACATAGCCCTACAACAACCATTGCACACCCCTCACACTGGTTATGTCACATAGCCCTACAACAACCATTGCACACCCCTCACACTGGTTATGTCACATAGCCCTACAACAACCATTGCACACCCCTCACACTGGTTATGTCACATAGCCCTATAACAACCATTGCACACCCCTCACACTGGTTATGTCACATAGCCCTACAACAACCATTGCACACCCCTCACACTGGTTATGCCACAAAGCCTTACAGCAACCATTGCACAACCCTCACACTGGTTATGTCACATAGCCCTACAGCAACCATTGCACACCCCTCCCACTGGTTATGTCACATAGCCCTACAACAACCATTGCACACCCCTCACACTGGTTATGTCACATAGCCCTACAACAACCATTGCACACCCCTCACACTGGTTATGCCACAAAGCCTTACAGCAACCACTGCACACCCCTCACACTGGTTATGTCACATAGCCCTACAACAACCATTGCACACCCCTCACACTGGTTATGTCACACAGCCCTACAACAACCATTGCACACCCCTCACACTGGTTATGCCACAAAGCCTTACAGCAACCATTGCACACCCCTCACACTGGTTATGTCACAAAGCCTTACAGCAACCATTGCACACCCCTCACACGGGTTATGTCACAAAGCCTTACAGCAACCACTGCACACCCCTCACACTGGTTATGTCACATAGCCCTACAACAACCATTGCACACCCCTCACACTGGTTATGTCACATAGCCCTACAACAACCATTGCACACCCCTCACACTGGTTATGTCACATAGCCCTACAACAACCATTTCACACCCCTCAAACTGGTTTTGTCACTTAGCCCTTCAACAACTATTGCACACCCCTCAAACTGGTTATGTCACAAAGCCTTACAGCAACCATTGCACACCCATCACACTGGTTATGTCACAAAGCCCTACAACAACCATTGCACACCCCTCACACTGGTTATGTCACATAGCCCTACAACAACCATTGCACACCCCTCAAACTGGTTATGTCACAAAGCCTTACAGCAACCATTGCACACCCATCACACTGGTTATGTCACATAGCCCTACAACGACCATTGCACACCCCTCACACTGGTTATGTCACATAGCCCCACAACAACCATTGCACACCCTTCACACTGGTTATGTCACATAGCCTTATAGCAACCATTGCACACCCATCACATTGGTTATGTCACATAGCCCTACAACAACCATTGCACATCCCTCACACTGGGCCATAAATGGGGCCTCTATTGTGTTCACAAGTTTTTTCTTAGATCTGACCTAGTGACCTACTTTTTGACCCAACGTGACCCAGTTACGAACGCATTCAAAATTTTAGGCAGACAAACATTCTGACCAAGTTTGCTTATTTGGACTTATTAACCCTCACTGTTAATTACAAATTATTTTAGTGAGCATTAGTTGCAAGTTAATTTAAAAATTAAATATCACAGAGGGTTACTTATAGCGTGATGGTTGCTCTTAGCTATGGTGTTTAAAATTGTATATAGACTTAAAAATTCATGATGTTATTATTAAAAATGATGGTTAGCTTCAAGCAAATTAAGTTTGAGTATGAGGTTTGGTGATGATCTGTTTAATGATACTGAGCATGAGGTATGATATTAAAATTCTTTAAAAAAAACTTTCATGGATGCTTTAAATGACCAAGTTAGGTGAAGATTGGGCCATATTTGTGTTCTCTAGTGTGTTCACAAGCTTTTTCTAATATTTGACCTAGTGACCTACCTATTGACCCCACGTGACCCAATAACGTTGTCATCCAAGATTTCATGTAGACAAACATTCTAACCAAGTTGGATGAAGATTATCCTATAAATGTGGTCTCTAGTGTGTTCACAAGTTTTTCCTAAGATTTGACCTAGTGACCTACTTTTTGACCCCAGGTGATCCAATAATGAACTCATCCAAGATTTCATGCAGACAAACATTCTGACCGAGTTTGATGAAGATTAGATAAAAACTGTGGCCTTTAGTGTGTTCATAAGCTAAAATGTTGACGACAAATGACAAACGACAGACGCTGCAACGTCAGACGAAGCGGTATCATAAAAGAACCCCATTGAGAACGTTGTCCTCAGGTGAGCTAAAAATATAGATGATAAATGAATCAATTTGAATCACTTGCTACTTAGTTTAGGCCATATTAATGTGCAAAGTAACAGAGGTGTTCTGACCTATACTCTGCTTGGAGATGGGAACGTGTCCTTTATCACTTTATCTGAGTACTGTAGCCATAACAATACAGTCTGAAATATTCTTGGTTGTTCCTTTATAGGGTGCTGAGGGACTCATCACCATGAAAAAAGTTATGAATTTGTGACAGGAATTCTGAAAATTGTCTGTGATAGAATGTGTCAATATTGTAGAAAATAACCAGAGCTCCAAGGGGAAAAGCTGCTAGTAGACAAACATATCTAATTAATGTTAATTTCTCTGAGCATAAACACAACTATCAGTGTTATACTTTACTTATTAATTGTAAATAAATTCCCTAACAACTACCAAATTTATAATATTTATAATATTTAAAGTAATGCATAAAATAACTACATTTTTGTGCCATTTCACAATATCACTCATTTATATCACTTAACTGCCAGAAAATTACAGACCTAAAAAAACACGTTTTTTATCATATCGACACCTTTCTTAACAATACTTATGGCTCGCCACTAACCACAATGCTTTCCAGGCGTTTATGTGTCGACTAGTGAGTATTACCATGAAACAGCTCCATTCCAAAACAATCTCATTTGCATGCCAAATCCTCAGACAGAATTTAACTGCAAAGTATAATATATACACTTCATGTTTGATGTAAAGAAAATTAAACAGGAGTTAACAGGTGATAAATCCTAAAAGCCATAAGACCATCTCGTCTTAAAGATGGTATCTGACAGTTTGGTCCAAAAAACTTCTCTCAAATAACCTTACAAATGAACGGTACCTGAAAAGATCTTGCAAAATGCTGTTCATTGGTGCCAATGATCTGTGTGGACAATCATGGATAAATTCAACCTTGTCATTGCAAGCAATTGTTTCCTATCTGAGCCACACTGCTGAGACAGCTATTTTTAAACTTGGAAAACCAACTGACCACTAACTTTTATATAGTCATTGAGATAATCTGCTCTGACATGGATATCTATTTTTAGCAGTGACTTCAATTGGGCGATTTAAAGAGTTGGAATAATGGACTATTTGGAGCAATTTTTTCGTGATTAATATATTCTTACAATCAAGTTAGTGTTCAAAATCATCATTATAATGACAAATGTATGGATTCATGCAAAAAGTATGACCAAATTCCCCAAAGCAGTGGCTAGATACTGGTGCATGTATTTAATAAAGCAAACTGTCAGATACCACCTTTAACATCTACACAGTGTATATGGTGGAGTGGAAATGCAAAGAACACAGGATCAGGTTCAAAACTCTGATATTAAACATGCATGTGATATTTGTCCTAGGGAAGTTAAGACAAATTACTTTTCAATACTGAAGGTAGTTATCAAATTAGTACTGATTTTACCTAGGAAGTGGTTACGGAAGTAAGATGTAACCTCTTTTTACTAGAAACACCTTTGAACCCATTTACATAAAAATGTAATAATCTTTCCAGCAAGTAAAAGCTTAACTTAAATTATCTTTACTAAAGCATCATTGAACAAAAACCATGACATATATAGGAGTACAATGTACAATGTATGACCTATTAAAACGTTAGTTTAATTACTGGCAGTTATATTTGCAATATCCTAGTTGTCTGTAAAAGGTCACAGTAAATAAGATGTTTTTCTTTACATTACGGTCTTAACACTGTTTTTGTAGCACATTGGTCAATAGAAAATATAAGAATATACCAGCACAATATTGAAAACCCTTGTCCTAGAAAACTAAAGAGCTTTAATTAAAACAAGAAAATACAATGTACAAATGCAACAGTAAATTATAAAGCAGGTGGTAAACATGTTTAGATATCTGTATTAAATCATCAGGAAAGAGCACGGATATGAGATGCATTAAATCATCAGGAAAAAGCATGGATATGAGATGTATTCAATCATCAGGAAAGAGCACGGATATGAGATGTATTAAATCATCAGGAAAAAAGCACGGATATGAGATGTACCGGTATTCAATCATCAGGAAAGAGCACGGATATGAGCTGTACCGGTATTCAATCATCAGGAAAGAGCACGGATATGAGATGTACCGGTATTCAATCATCAGGAAAGAGCACGGATATGAGATATCCAAGGCACCAAAAAGGGTATGTGCTTTAAACAAGATGACTATTATGGAAACAAAACACTGTCTTACACTGTTGATTTGTTACATGAATATGTTAGAGATGTTAGAGAAATGAACTCTGATGGGAATAAGAATAACTGCTTCTTGGATTTCTTTCCTCTTGTCTGCAAAATATCTCTAATTACAAGTTGCATTGTTAACCGTGGCACACTCAGTTTCTTTTGTTAAACAGGACCAAACAGCTGCCAATTCCTAATAATGCCTGCTACCTTTTGCATAATTGCAAGCTACACTTTACTGTTGCAAGCTGCACTATAATTATAAACAAGAGGGCCATGATGGCCCTGAATCGCTCACCTGATGACACAAGCTTTTAGTAGGCTCAAAGCTGGCATCAAGTAATTAAGAGTGATTTACTTTAGAAATCTTTGGTGAAGATTGGACCATTAGTGTGGCCACTGAGTTGATAACATGTTCCAGAATTTTACCAAGTTACCTACTGAATCCGCATGACCCACTTCAAAACATATGTAAGATTTCATACTGGCAAGCATTCTGAGCAAGATTAGTGAAGATTGGGCTATAAATGTGGTCTCTAGTGTATACAAGCTTTTTCTAAGATTTGACCTACTGACCTATTTATTGACCCCACGTGACCCAGTTATGAACTCCTCCAAGATTTCATGCAGGCAAAAATTCTGATTGAGTTTGGAGAAGATTGGGCCATTAATGGGGCCTCTAGTCTGTTCATAAGTTTTTTATTAAATTTGACCTAGTGACCTACTTTTTGACCCCACATGACCCAATAACGATCTCATCCAAGATTTCATGCAGACAAACATTCTGACCATGTTTAATTAAGATTGGCCTATAAATGTGGCCTCTAATGTGTTCACAAGCTAAAATGTTGACGCCACATGGCAGAGGAAGCGGTATCACAAAAGCTCCCCTTGAGCACGTTGCGCTCAGGTGAGCTAAAAAGCATAATACTCAGTTTTTTTCTCAGAGGACAGAACAGCTGTGATTTGCTATTATTGCCTGATTTATTATAACATCCACATAAAAATACATTTCATAATAGGCACTGGCTGCATAAAATATGCTCAATTAACCCATACACTTAACAAATTATCGCAGTTTTGTAAACATATTGTTTTCTTATCTAAGCAAATAAATACCGACATTGTTTTGAATATTCTGCAGAAAAGTTTTATCAATCGCTCTTATTTACTTTGTGCTTCTGTTGTTAGTCCTTAGATTGCTTAGGTATTAGTAAGTATTTCAAAATCTTCATTATTACCTGACAATTACACACAACGATAAAGAGAAATATTGCAAGCGACTCAGCAGACACAAGTGTATCTCCTGTTCAGAGTGTAAAACTGGAACTGGCTTATCTGGATCTATACTTTTTTAATTAAGCCTTATAAATATGTACAAAGCAGGCTAAGAGTTAGATAATGCTTCCCATTCACAATTATCATGCAGCTCAACTTTCAATTATTAATGCAAAATGTCACATTATATTAATGGTTTGTTTTTATCTGACAAGTGCTGATCAAACAATTGTTAACCACATGTAAGTTCTTTTGACTTTCAAATGCCAATAAAAGCTACTTAAATGATAAACATCAATTATGAAACCTTGCAAGCCAGCTGTCAGCTTAAAAGCAAAATTCAAATCCTTCCAATTAACCATTTCAATTGGCATTAACCAGTTTAATTGACTAAGTGTCACATTAACACTTGCTACAGTGGTTATTCCTTTTCCTAACAATAAGCCTTGTTATTGGTCACATTATATGGTTGCTATATTTATGGATATTTGTTTGTAATCTGGTAAATAAATCAAATATTATTGTTGATTTAACAATGAAATTGGAAATGGTCAATATTTACTGTACAATACCATGTACTGGGTAGACAGGCAGCACCTACATTGTAAAAGCTAACTGACATGGTTAGCTAGTTACATGTAGCATTACTGGGCACTGCACCAGTAATGAAAATTGGCATTTTACCTGTGCAAACATCAAAGCAGAACCCATGGCTGAGTTGTTAAACACCAATCAAATTGTTGAAGGTTACCTGATACATTCTCTTCAGACAATTATGATAACTGTGTTCTAAATCCTCAACTCTGCACTGACTGCTTTGGGGCAATGGTCTAAGGGAAGGTCTTACAGCTGACCTGTGCTGCCCCAGTGGTTCTACCCAGACATTTGTCTGGGGTCTTCCTCCACCAAAACAGCTGGAAGTTGCTGTAATGATCATAACTGGTCACTGCCATGGATTTAAACAAAACAATCCTCAACTATAATGTTACGTGTTTCTCTTACATATTGTTATTGATGTAGGATGGAAAATCCATAACATAACAGGTCTTGACACAATCTTGAACTACATCATCTCAAAATTGACCATTGCAGTTTTGGTTTCGATCCAACCATTTTTAAAGTTTCACCAAATATGTTTTTTGGAAGAATAATTAACCCACAAACACAAAAATAACTTTACATTGTTATTGACTAACATCAGTTTAGATAAAGCAGATGGCCAACAAAGTCCAGAAAAGGCCTTTTCCTGACTGTTAACTATTTCATTTCAAGATATTTAAACAAAACAGAAACACATTTTGTGAAAACAGCTCCCCATTTACTTGGTTAAAATGTAATCAAAAGTTTTTCTAGCATCAGAAGTCTTTAATCAAAATTCATTGAAAACAAAACAAAACAATAACCTTTGAGTTTAAACAATGTTTTAAGCACTACAAAGTGAAATTAACATTAATAAGGCTGAATATGTTATTAAACATGCTGCATGAATATTAAAATTCCTTGTGAAGTCTTTGTTTCCAATGAAGCAAGATTAAAGTACAGCAAGAGAAATCTGCCTAAATTACTTTGTCAATTAAGGCATGTTATTGCAAGATTTAAGCCTGACAGATTAACTATTGTGACACCATGTGGCTTGTCTCTTAATGCTGGATGGAATGAAATTCTTCAATTGAATTCTGAACAGCTTCGATCTGCATCCAGCTACATTTAAAGCCTATATAATACGAACGAAAGGCAGTTTGTTTGACCTTACTGACTACAATTGTAAATGGTCTGTGGTTTAGAAAAACAGTAATAAAACTTGTTTATCAATGTTCTGTAACTGTCACTTTGACAAAAGAACAAAAAGACACAAATTTCATGAAACCAAAAATGAAAAAAATGCTTTGTTGTTGAATTCATTGCAAGCCCACAGCCTTTGTATGGCAAGGCAATGCTTCACTGAATGCACCAATGAGTCTTACTTTACAACTGTAAAAATTAAACATCCCCTTTGTAATGATTTTTCCACATTTTACCTGGTGCTTATCAGTTAATTTCGAAAAAAAAAATCAGGGCAAATGGCTGTTGTTTTGGCCAGTCTTTGTACCCTATACTTCTTGACTTGTTTTGTTCCAACAACATTGTTGTTGTATTTTTCCAGTAATAGCATGGCTTTACTTATCTTAGTTTTAATGAATTGCTACAAATCTTAGAAGGAAACAAAGTACGTTCTGACCAGACAACTTACAGGGAGGAATGGATGATATGGAGCTTCACTATGTGTCCATGCCTGATTAATTCCTGCTTACAATGATGAAAGTTTAAGAATGGAAAACTAAAAACTATGGATGGGCCAATGGAAATAATTAATCAGTTTCCACTTTGCACAAAAAGCTCAGGATTGTTTTTTTAAAATTCAAAAGAGAGAAAGCAACAAATGGAAACAATCTTGCAGAAAATGTCTCAACATTTTTCAATTGTTATCAGACTGGTGACAATACAATGCCATGCCAAGCAATCTTCATGTTTCATGTATTACTGCTGTATCTGAAGCTGGGACCGGGGTGAAATAGGACTCCTTTGCACTGGTCCCAGGATTTATGACTTACAATGGCATCAATGATGCAACACAGTTTCTCTGAATCAGCAACTGAAACTAGTTAATTTCCTGGCATCCTGTGCCATTACTTCCGCTACATGGCAGTCATATTTTCACACTGCGAAAATAATTTACATCAAATACTGACCCATGGGGCAGTTTGTATAAGGCAATGAAATGATTAATGAATACATAAATAATATTTATTGAATTTTTGACTGCAGGTTATTTGGAAAAATATAAAATTTATTAGGCATTTAAGGATTTAAAAAATCAATTAGTGGAATGCATGGTGACTTAATTGATAGAGTTGAGTTAATCAAAATATTTAACTGTCCCTAAATAAATAAATTGTTGGTAACCATAGCACAAAAGCTTAACCAACTGTTTGTTTGTTCATTGCATTTATCGTCCCACAAATTGTATTTCAGTTATCTGGAGATGGTGTCCGCCTGAAGCAGATATAGTGCTGCCTTCAATGTGTATATCATGCCGTGAACACCTGGCATGATACCATATCCAGTCATATTATCCAGTTACAAATTACAATCAGTCATTGAACTACCCTTATATTTGCTTGAGCATTAGCAAGGGAGCTATACCACTACCATTTTTAATGACTTTGGTATGTTGCGGTCAGGGATTGAACCTGGGGCCTCTCGTACCTGGAGCTGATGATCTACCAATTTCACTACCAGATTCGGTTTAACCAATTGCTTATATTGTGTATGAAATGCTAAAATAAAGAGAACCAAAGACAGTGGGCTGAAAGTCTAAGGTATGACTTTTACCAACTTCGAAATTTGTATAGAAATGCAAAATCTTTTTTGTGTTGACTAATAAGAACCTACACTATTTGCCCATTACTAATCATTTCCTACTTACTGTGAACAGTTAAAATGTTCTAGACCTGCCAACTAAAATTGTTAACAACATTTTAATTGGCAAACGTGGCTCTGGATTACTTGAAAACAGATAGCATACTATCGAAAAAAACTGGCAATAAATGTCCTGATTGTTCTCAGGTTGGTGACATTACAATGTCATGCCAAACAATCTTCATGTTTAATGTATTATTGCTGTATCTGATGCTGGGACTGAGATGAAGATAGGACTCTTTTGCACTCGTCCCAGGATTTATGACTTACAATGGCATCAATGATGCAACACAGTTTCTCTGAATCAGTAACTGAAACTAGTTAATTTCCTGGCATCCTGTGGCATTACTTCCGCTACATGGCAGTCATATTTTCACACTGCGAAAATAAGTGACATCAAATACTTACTGATGGAGATAATTTGGATTAGGAAATGAAAATAATGTATCAATTGAATATAAAAAGAATATCTACTGACGAGAATGGTATGAGGTCACTTTGCCCGATATAAAGTTAATTTGCCAATTAGTGAATGAACTGGTTTGTTGGAGAAAAAAGGAATACACTAATTGATAATAGTTGAGTATTAAAAATACTAATATAAATCTTTAATAATCATAAAGGCAAAATTAATTGCTTAAATTATATATCAAATGCTAGAACAAAGAAGCCAAAATTGCAGTTGAGAAGGTCATATTACGATTTTCACAACCTTCAAATTTTAAGAGAAAGTCAAATTGGCAGACAGAAAAAAGTGTGCTCAAAACCTGGGTTGTATACCTGTCTATTTTGTAAACTTTGGAGCCACACAATTATTAAGCCACAACTTCAGGTAGATATATTATAATGCATAATTTTTAACTTAAAATTAAACAATGCAGGTCAATTACTTAAATAGCTTTTTCACAATTATCCTATATTTTCTTACCACAATGGGTATAAAAATGCCTAGTTTACAGATTTTAAAGTATAATAATTATATTATGAGGAAATATTTTTAGCAAATAATTCATCTTTTAAAACTTTCTGATTCCTTGTCTCTTTGTTTGTTGACTTTTTCATCTCACTAACAGTATTTCAGTTATCTGGAGATGGAGTCCACTTCAAGCAGATATCATGCTGCCTTCACTGTGTAAATAGCATGCTGTGAACATGTGGCATGATACCACACCCAGTCACTTTATCCTGACAACTCATGCAAATACACTTATATTTACTTGAGTGTTACCAAGGGAGCTACGATTATTAATGACTTTGGTATAATGCGGCCTGGGATCAAACCCAGGGCCTCCCGTACCTGGAGCCGACGCAATACCAATTGTGCTACCAGGTCTGGTCATCATTGTTTCTTTGCATCCTTTTATTTGAGATAAGGTATTGGTAAATACCTTTATTCTTAGCTGGATTATCTCCATCTATCCAGCTAGGTTATCTTATAACCCAATTTGTTCATTGAAGCCATACCTAACAGACTGCATGCAAACAGGTTATCATTTTATTCCAGTTCTGTGTCCCTTGGGTCCCTTTAATCCTTAGCTAGCTATATTTGTTAAAAACCTAGGCTAAATTCTCAGAACTTTTTGATTTAATATTATGTAGTTACATGAAAGAGAAGATATAAACAGAGTCTGAGTAGCAAAAATGTAAAGATCCTGATAAGACAGCTCCAGAGGGAGCTGGCTGATCTGTATCTACACTATTTTCCTAAGATTTATAAATGAGTGAATAGCAGGCCCAGCATCAAACAAACACTTATCTACTTAAAATATTAAAGAACATGGATGATGCCTTTACAAAGACAATCTATGGCTAAATGAATTAAAACCTGATAATTGATTTGAGATATGGATGTGACTGTCCCAGTTCCCTCAGTCAAACTGCAGTGGAAATAAAATGAAGAACCTGAACTTAATTACTTCTGTCTCATCAATTTTCAGTTATGTACTTATGTTATTTTGTTAAATCGTAAGACTTGTTTCTAAGAAAATGTGTTAAAAATGTAACTGTCTAGTAATTGCACTTTTTGTAAGAAATGCTGTTTACATGTATTTTACATTATTTTGTGAATTATGTGGATGAGTGTTAACCTGGAAGTGTGACTGAGTGACTTTACAATAATAATATTTTATAGTCAGTGCTTTTTATGTTTTCACTTCATTCATTATTTCAAATATTTTACATTTGGTATCATATTTTATAAGTTAAATACTAAAATTAGGGATGTTATTTCATTTCATCTATGTATTTTTATATTATCTTGATTTGTACCATCAGTCAAGCGGTGGACATGGAATAAAAAGCTTGAACTTTACTGTTAATTGTCTCATCATTGTTTTAGGATTTAATCCCCACTCCTAAGGTTTTGTGTTATACCTTCAGCGGCAGATTAAGTTATACTATAAATGTAAGCATTTTTTTTTCTACACAAAAAAATGGAATATGTGATAAAATATATAACAATAAAAGCATTGATGGAATGAATCAAAAGGTGTCAACTTTTTGTTTAAAACAATAAAAAACATTAACTGACATACAACAATATGGACATTCAGTTTATATTGAGCATTGTTAACATAAACAATTTACTTAACATTTTGTAAAATTAAGATAACATTAGTGGAGCACATTTAAGGAATATATAGAACAAAAACTAATCGTAAAACTGACTTAAAACACTACTCACAGGTGAGAATAAAATCTACTTAGCTCGCAATGGTTAACTGTTGCCAAAGTCAGTATGCTACTTAAATTATGTGGTGCATTTTACTGTATCAAATTTCTAACATCCATCTACAACAAAAGCCCTTTTAGCATGTCAATTATGATGCTGTTATTCTATGGTTTCTTATATAATCCTTGAAACTGAAGAAAATGTTTTAATTTTTAAAAACTTATAGCCAGCATTTGTGGTGTTTTTTTATGAAAAAAAAGTGGAAGTTTGCAAATTCAGTTGTAGTGTCACTCATGGTTTTATGGGTGTATTCTTAAATATTGTATTTTAACTGTACCCACAAGACCTTCCATAAAAGCCATATTGCAGCATTACATTTCATTAGAATGTTTATTTTACAATGCATGTCTGATCTTGTATTAATATTTAATCCACTTTTTGAAATGCTTTTAGGATATTCAACATGCCCATATGTGATATATACCCCCAAAAGAAAGTCCTGATAAATGACTCACACGATATTTCAAAATCTTGTAACAGAGCAGGTATATACATGTAACTTTTTTAATTTTTTGGACAGGACATACGTTTTGGTAACCATTTTAAAAAGTCAGAGATATTTATTCCTTTAAGATTTTCCTAGAATAAAGCCTTGCGTGTAAATTCTTAATGCTGTTGTTTTACAATTGAAATAGAGCAGTTTCATGCAAAAGAGTGGATATATATTATAAAAAAGACAAGCTTGCTCTTCAAGCTTTTATGAACTTACTGGCACAAACTGTAACTCCAGGAACTATTTTGATCAAAGTCCTGATGGACCCAAGGGAGTTATGACTGTTACTTCATTCCAAATTATCTTCTCATAGCTTTCTCGCAGCAGGACTGTAGAACGTTGAAGGCAGGGACATTTACAGAGATGCTGCCCAAATGCTTTGGTATGCCTGTCATTTGGCCTCTAGGGACCTGAACTGGCTGCCATGTTGGCACTACCATATTTTCTCTATCAATTTTCACATACTGATATCCCAATGGAGTTGGAAGGATGGGACTAACAGGAAAAAATGTTTATGTCACGGCTTTAAAAGAAAGATGGATAATTCTATTCATCATGCACCTGTTAGGAATTTTTCCTGCTAGTAAGTATCTTAATTATAAATAGATAATGTTATCTGGAGACCAGGGATACCAAAATGATTAGATCACAGTATATGGTAATATTTTATAAATCTTACACATAAAAAGTTAATGCTCACAGGTGGACCCTCATCATGCATAAAGATGTTTTTATCTAATTGCTAGCAAAATACACTTGAACCATAACTATACATAATCAATGAATTCCATTCTTTCCAAGGAAACAGCCAAAATCAATTAACTAAATTAATATAATTATCTTCTTTATGTCTTTATAGCAAAATTTAAGTGCTTTAAAGAATTAAGGTCAATGTCTATTTAAACTCTCTTATATAGTTTTCTGCAGAATTTCTGAAAATTATTTTTCTGTCTTCCTAAAAAATCATTTTAAAGCAATTTTCACAAATGCTTTTCCTTGTTTGCAATTATTTCTAAAATAAACGAATAATTCTAATTGACACAAATGAGGTAAACTATTAGAATACCCATTCATTGAAACAAAAATTTCTACCATTACTGTTGGACTTTCAGACTGTTTTGCTCTAATTCATATTGATCTAGAAAATTTGTCTAACTTTAATTTGCCTAAATTACAAGCAATTGTAGGATGATAAGTTGAAGGAAGAAATAACCATTTTAGGACTCTAAACCATAGAAATAGGTAATCCTATACTTCACTAATATAACTAGCTGTATAAGAAAACTTGTAACAAATTTAACTCCTGTAAATTAATTTTGCTTGCACGTTTATCCAATTTGTGTGTTCTTATTACATGCCCATTTTGCAACCCCAGATAATACTATTTAATACTGTAGTGAAACTGGGCCAGTGCTAAGTTTACAAATCAATGTGGAATCACTACTTCAATGAGCATTATGTTTAAAATAATTCCATAGAAGCAACAGTGTAGCTCAGGTCAGTTCAGTGTTAGAATACCTGACCACATAAAAGAGTTCCTGAATCAGCAGTGCAACACAGGTCAGTTCACAGTTAGAACACATGACCACATGAAAGGGTTCCAGATTAGGACTAAAACCAAAGTGGTGAGGGGACAAATAGGCAGAACTTAAAAGTTGGCGACCTTGCCCACTGAATCCCCGGGTAGCTTTCCACACCCTCCTCCAAATTGCACAAAATGACAGCAGAGTCCGGACTTACAAGTCAGTGACCCTGCTCACTAAATCATGGGCGTTCTCCCATGCCCTCATCCAAACTGCATAAAAATGAAAGCACAGTCAGGACTTATAAGTCGGCAAACCTGCCTTCTAAATAATGGGCGTCCCCCCACCTCCTCCTCCAAACTGCACGAATATTGCAGAGTCAGAGAATGAGTTTAATCTAGTTTAAAGCCACAGGCATCTTTCTTAACTTCATTCATCTCACAATCTTTATTGCATAATACCAATGTCCAATGCTTATCAGCTTAAGAAAAAAATTTCAGGTACAAAATCCTTTTCAACACTCCCTCTGAACACTTTCATTGCTGTTTTGTCTTTTGTTTTTGAAATACATTGCAGCCACCATTTATGATCGTTATAGCAACATCCAGCTTTTTTGTGGAGGAAGATCATAGACTTCTGGGTAGAACCACCGGCACACCGCAAGTCAGCTGGAAGACCTTCTCACATCAAGTTCTTCGCCTCTAATGGGACTCGAACCCATGCGGTCAGAGACTAAGCAGTCAGAGGAGTTACGAATTAGCAACTCTACCACTTTGTTACGGGTGCCCCACACTTTTATTGCTATTAATTGTTTAAGCCATTTAACCTAATACTGCGTGAACATGATTTTGAAATTTAACCCTATTTTGTTGATTTTTTCTATAAAACAGATTAGAGTATTTTTATATGCATGTGTGTTATATAACATATTATAAAAGCTCCAAGGCTAAACTAGTCTAAAAATAAACCCTTAAAGTTGTGCAAATTCACTATAAATTGCTAAGGTACAACAGAGCTATTGGTTTTACAAGGTAATTGGAGAGTTTAGAAGGGCTAATCCCACAATTGACTATAAATACTAATTTTAAACTAAAAATTAAGAAATTTAATAGTGATAACTCAGAGATACATATATTCCTAAACAGAAGGCTCAAATGCAGTAAGAATTAGAGTTGACTGAAGGCTAAGCATTTAAATGTTACGGCTAGTGAAGTCATTTTTATATAAATCCACATGTTTATAGTCTACATGTGTACATTTCATTAATTCTATAGAAACTCTCACTTGATTCTTACCAATAATAATAAGTTAATGCATCATCTTACGTAATTACAAGAAAAGCAGTTAAGTTAAGATTTTTTTTCCATATTTTGTTACCCTATATATCTTTTTTGTTTCACTTTTCTATGTATTGTTTTCATGTCTTTCTCACTATAACAGGAGGGGAGGGTCATAAAGCATAGTTTCACAGGAGGGTACCACAACATTCAGGTGCAGATAGTATATCAGACTGTATCTTGCATGAACAGCCAATAATAACCATGCATAGGTCAGAAATGCTTCTTATCTGTCTGCAGGTGAAGCGAAAATGTCAGCAGGTGGTTCATTGTATGTTCCTCTAATAAATGCTCCCAGGCAAAATTTACATGATTTTTTTTTATATCTAACAGCAGTTTTTAAGAATTATAAAGCGATTGTTAAAATGGGGCATATAACTTTAACAGTCAAGTGATGTCTTAAATATTCACTCAGAAAAAAAATGTACATAATATATTTCTTGAAGATAACAAAGGTGTATATAGTAAGAATTACACTTTATACATTTGAACTTAAATTTCTAGCACTTTTCAAACATTCTACCCTTTGCGAGACTCTGCTTAAGCACTATGTTTGGTGTATATGAGACTTTCCTATCCAGTATAATAATAATAATAATAATAATAATAAAAATAATAATAATAATAATAATTATAATAATAACAATAATTGACAAGCAACCAGAGATTATATTTGGATTCATTTAATTTTAATCAATGATTTTTTTTTTTTTTTTTTTAACACAAATTTTAAACATGCAAAATTTAACGGACTTTGAAATGCTCCTTTGTATATTTGATATGAGTTCATTTCTTCATTCAAAAATAAATTTTGCCAATATTGCAGACACATTGCATATTCTATTGTCAACATAAAGCATTCTATCCACTCAACAAGAGTATTGCAATCAGTGTATATAATTTGCCATGAGAAGTGCAAAAATATATATTCCCCTAATTCTCAGATTGAACATTGTATATTGGAAATTCACTAATATTAAATGTCCAAAGAAACATATGAATATATACATCTAGTTTTCTTCTCACAATGTTTTTATGCTTATAAGATGATGTTCCTTAAAATTCATGAATTTGGTGAATAAGTAGACAACATGGTTTAATATTTGACAAATTCTGTCATTGGCTACATTTTGTTTGAGTGAAAGAAGGCTTATAAGTTATTGATTATTTCAAAATCTATCCTCTCGAGTCTGATTTTAACTGGGTATTGCATGTGAAATATTAGAATATTTTGATAAATATCTTCATGAGGTCAATCTGGAAAATGAAAATAATGCATTAGGTCCTTTAACCCACTGAGAAGATGCAAGAACCTATCAGCAACCTTGTTTTAGTTAGAAATACAGAATTTAGCATCAATATTTATTCTTACTCATCTGCTCCATATAGTTCTACATGACATCAATTTACATTAGTTACATGTACACCTGGATGAGTGTCTTATATTTGGCTAACTGGAGGAATCCCACCTTAATTGGGGCACTCGTTAACTAATTAAGCACTTGGCCTTCTGATATTGATATCAGACTTAGACTTAAGACAAATGGTGTAGATTCAGATCAGCCTGCTCCTGGTGGGAGATTTTTTAATCAAGATTGACACTATTGGCTGCTATCAGTATGCCCTGTGACCAACAAATAACTTAATAATAGAAATTTGTATGGGATATAAACAAATGCCAGGATAAGGGTTAATTAATACCTTTTTCTATGCACCCATGCTGAGGGCAACTTTGTGCAGGTACCTACAAAAAATTTGTACAGAATGGCAACAAGGGGCTAAGCTCAGAAGTATTCAGAAGTATTCAGAATGCCACGAAAATCTTCCATGATAACCATAACTTGACGTTGCTTAACACAAAGTATTAATCAGTCTACAACATCTGGAGATCAGAAAACTTCTATTGGAACTAGCTGATCAAATTCTATGACATCCGGATATCAGACAACTTCCTTTGGAACTACATGAAGCTGATCAGATTCTACAACATCCAGAGATCTGAGAACTTTCTATGTAACTAGCTGATCAGATTCTATGACATCCAGAGATCCGAGACCTTTCTTTGGAACTTGCTTATCAGACCCTATGACATCCGGAGATCAGAAAACTTCCTTTGGAACTAGCTGATCAGATTCTATGTCATCCGGAGATCAGAAAACTTCCTTTTGAACTAGCTTATCAGATCCTATGACATCTGGATATCCGAGAACTTTCTTTGGAACTAGCTTATCAGATCCTATGACATCCGGATATCCGAGAACTTTCTTTAGAACTAGCTGATCAGACAACATCCTTTATAACTACCTGTAGCTGACCAGATTCTACTAAAATTCTTTAGAGACTGGCTGATCAGATTCTATGACATCCAGAGATCAAACAACTTCCTTTGGAACTACATGCAGCTGATCAGATTCTATGACATCCAGAGATCAAACAACTTCCTTTGGAACTACATGCAGCTGATCAGATTCTATGACATCCAGAGATTGGACAACTTCCTTTGGAACTAGATGCAGTTGATCAGATTCTATGACATCAAGAGATCAGACAACTCCCTTTGGAACTAGCTGATCAGATTCTATGACATCCGGAGATCCAAGAACTTTCCTTGGAACTAGCTGATCAGATTCTATGACATCCGGAGATCAGACAACTTCCTTTTGAACTACATGCAGCTGATCAGATCCTATGACATCCAGAAATTGGACAACTTCCTTTGGAACTACATGAAGCTGATCAGATCCTATGACATCCAGAGATCAAACAACTTCCTTTAGAACTAGCTGATCAGATCCTATGACATCCAGAGATCAGACAACTCCCTTTAGAACTAGCTGATCAGATCCTATGACATCCAGAGATCAGACAACTCCCTTTAGAACTAGCTGATCAGATTCTATGACATCCAGTGATCAGACAACTTCCTTTTGGAACTAGATGATCAGATTCTATGACATCTAGAGATCAGACAACTTCCTTTGGAACTAGATGATCAGATTCTATGACATCCAGTGATCAGACAACTTCCTTTGGAACTAGATGATCAGATTCTATCACATCCAGTGATCAGACAACTTCCTTTGGAACTGGCTGATCATATGTCACGACATCCAGAGATCAGACAACTTTCTTTGGAAACTGGCTGATCATATTTTAGACTTTTTTTATACAGACACTTGTTCCTGTTTATCTGTCAGTGTTTCCAGCACACTTTTTCAAAGACTTATATATATTGAGTTTGTTTTACTTATCATACATGTATTTTTCTTAACTGAAGTTATAATCAGAAACTCTTCAGCAATTGAGAAATAAAGAGAAAAAATGGTTATTAACAGTAGTAGCAGGCAAAGAGCTAAATCAGTAATTCTTGCTTGAAGATCTTTATTAAAATGAAAACTTACATAAAAAAGCTTACATAAAATAAATAATAAAACTAAATAACTTCAAACAGTTTAAGTACAGGTGTCTTCGTATTAAGATATTTTAAGCTTTTTATGCCATTTTCTGAACAAAAGACAAACATTATCTCAAACATTTTCTTTGTATTATTAATTCTCCATTGTTCATTAATTGGCTACCTAATTAATGTACCAAAGCATGTGCATAAGATAACAAAATCTTGTAACTTGTGTTTTTTCACTGCTCACATGTCAAACCAACTTTAAAAACCATACGACTACCTACATACATCCGAGAGATGATTCGTGAATTATCCGAGGTGTTCCGATTGGGGAAAAAAGTCTCGTTCTGAAACACCAGCCAATGAGTGCACGTATGTCAAGGTTGTTACTAAATATACCGCTAAATATAGCGCACGGGTTTCCCAAGAAACTGTATCGACAACCGTCAATAGTGACCGAGTTTAATCATTATAAATATTTTTGACTTTTGATTCATTCATAGGCGGATTTTCGGCGAACTTTGTCCGATTTAGAACACGACCAGTCGGTCCAGCTAGCCTAGGACTTAGCTAGACCGAACTACCGATCTACTAGTGAATGTCGTTCGGTCGGTCCTTAATGTCGAACCCTGATAATATTTATAATATTTAAAGTAATGCATAAAATAACTACATTTTTGTGCCATTTCACAATATCACTCATTAATATCACTTAACTGCCAGAAAATTACAGACCTAAGAAAACATGTTGTACCAAACATTTATACTGGTAAGAGACAAATCTAGCAAACCATAACATCATTTTTATCATATCGACACCTTTCTTAACAATACTTATGGCTCGCCAATAACCACAATGCTTTCCAGGCATTTATGTGTCGACTAGTGAGTATTACCGTGAAACAGCTCCATTTCAAAAAAATCTCATTTGCATGCCATATCCTCAGACAGAATTTAACTGCGAAGTATAATATATACACTTCACATTTGATGTAAAGAAAATTAACCAGGAGTTAGCAGGTGATAAATGCTAAAAGCCATAAGACCATCTCGTCCTTAAGATGGTATCTGACAGTTTGGTCCAAAAAGCTTCTCTCAAATAACCTAATAAATCAACGGTACCTGAAAAGATCTTGCAAAATGCTGTTCATTGGTGCCAATGATCTGTGTGGACAATCATGGATAAATTCAACCTTGTCATTGCAAGCAATTGTTTCCTATCTGAGCCACGCTGCTGAGACAGCTATTTTAAAACTTGGAAAACCACCTGACCACTAACTTTTATATAGTCATTGAGATAATCTGCTCTGACATGGATATCTATTTTTAGCAGTGACGTCGATTGGGCGATTTAAAGAGTTGGAATAATGGAATATTTGGAGCAATTTTTTCGTGATTAATATATTCTTACAATCAAGTTAGTGTTCAAAATCATCATTATAATGACAAATGTATGGATTCATGCAAAAAGTATGACCAAATTCCCCAAAGCAGTGGCAAGATACTGGTGCATGTATTTAATAAAGCAAACTGTCAGATACCACCTTTAACATCTACACAGTGTATATGGTGGAGTGGAAATGCAAAGAACACAGGATCAGGTTCAAAACTCTGATATTAAACATGCATGTGATATTTGTCCTAGGGAAGTTAAGACAAATTACTTTTCAATACTGAAGGTAGTTATCAAATTAGTACAGATTTTACCTAGGAAGTGGTTACGGAAGTAAGATGTAACCTTTTTTTACTGGAAACACCTTCCAACCCATTTACATAAAAATGTAAATATCTTTCCAGCAAGTAAAAGCTTACCCTAAATTATCTTTACTAAAGCATCATTGAACAAAAAACATGACATATATAGGAGTACAATGTACAATGTATGACCTATTAAAATGTTAGTTTAATTACTGGCAGTAATATTTGCCATATCCTAGTTGTCTGTAAAAGGTCACAGTAAATAAGATGTTTTTCTTTACATTACGGTCTTAACACTTTTTTTGTAGCACTTTGGTCAACAGAAAATATAAGAATATACCAGTACAATATCGAAAACCCTTGTCCTAGAAAACTGAATAGCTTTAATTAAAACAAGGAAATACAATGTACATATGCAACAGTAAATTATAAAGCAGGTGGTAAACATGTTTAAATATCTGTATTAAATCATCAGAAAAGAGCATGGATATGAGATGTATTAAATCATCAGAAAAGAGCATGGATATGAGATGTATTAAATCATCAGGAAAAAGCATGGATAATCATATGAGATGTATTTAATCATCAGGAAAGAGCACGGATATGAGATATCCAAGGCACCAAAAAGGGCATGTGCTTTAAACAAGATGACTATTATGGAAACAAAACACTGTCTTACACTGTTGATTTGTTACATGAATATGTTAGAGATGTTAGAGAAATGAACTCTGATGGGAATAAGAATAACTGTTTCTTGGATTTCTTTCCTCTTGTCTGCAAAATATCTCTAATTACAAGTTGCATTGTTAACCGTGGCACACTTAGTTTCTTTGGTTAAACAGGACCAAACAGCTGCCAATTCCTAATAATGCCTGCTACCTTTTGCATAATTGTAAGCTACACTTTACTGTTGCAAGCTGCACTATAATTATAAACAAGAGGACCATAATGGCCCTGAATCGCTCACCTGATGACACAAGCTTTTAGTAGGCTCAAAGCTGGCATCAAGTAATTAAGAGTGATTTACTTTAGAAATCTTTGGTGAAGATTGGACCATTAGTGTGGCCACTGAGTTGATAACATGTTCTAGAATTTTACCAAGTTACCTACTGAATCCACATGACCCACTTCAAAACATATGTAAGATTTCATACTGGCAAACATTCTGAGCAAGATTAGTGAAGATTGGGCTATAAATGTGGTCTCTAGTGTATACAAGCTTTTTCTTAAGATTTGACCTACTGACCTATTTATTGACCCCACATGACCCAGTTATGAACTCCTCCAAGATTTCATGCAGGCAAAAATTCTGATTGAGTTTGGAGAAGATTGGGCCATTAATGGGGCCTCTAGTCTGTTCATAAGTTTTTTATTAAATTTGACCTAGTGACCTACTTTTTGACCCAACATGACCCAATAACGATCTCATCCAAGATTTCATGCAGACAAACATTCTGACCATGTTTAATTAAGATTGGCCTATAAATGTGGCCTCTAATGTGTTCACAAGCTAAAATGTTGACGCCACATGGCAGAGGAAGCGGTATCACAAAAGCTCCCCTTGAGCAAGTTGCGCTCAGGTGAGCTAAAAAGCATAATACTCAGTTTTTTTCTCAGAGGACAGAACAGCTGTGATTTGCTATTATTGCCTGATTTATTATAACATCCACATAAAAATACATTTCATAATAGGCACTGGCTGCATGAAATATGCTCAATTAACCCATACACTTAACAAATTATCGCAGTTTTGTAAACATATTGTTTTCTTATCTAAGCAAATAAATACCGACATTGTTTTGAATATTCTGCAGAAAAGTTTTATCAATCGCTCTTATTTACTTTGTGCTTCTGTTGTTAGTCCTTAGATTGCTTAGGTATTAGTAAGTATTTCAAAATCTTCATTATTACCTGACAATTACACACAACGATAAAGAGAAATATTGCAAGCGACTCAGCAAACACAAGTGTATCTCCTGTTCAGAATGTAAAACTGGAGCAGGCTTATCTGGATCTATACTTTTTTACTTAAGCCTTATAAATATGTACAAAGCAGGCTAAGAGTTAGATAATGCTTCCCATTCACAATTATCATGCAGCTCAACTTTCAATTATTAATGCAAAATGTCACATTATATTAATGGTTTGTTTTCATCTGACAAGTGCTGATCAAACAATTGTTAACCACATGTAAGTTTTTTTGACTTTCAAATGCCAATAAAAGCTACTTAAATGATAAACATCAATTATGAAACTTTGCAAGCCAGCTGTCAGCTTAAAAGCAAAATTCAAATCCTTCCAATTAACCATTTCAATTGGCATTAACCAGTTTAATTGACTAAGTGTCACATTAACACTTGCTA
>CM017556.1:20246556-20326556 GCA_007844125.1 Sinonovacula constricta | reverse complement strand
GGTAGTAGTAGTAGTAGTAGTTGTTGTTGTTGTAGTAGTAGTAGTTGTAGTAGTTGTTGTTGTTGTAGTAGTGGTAGTGGTAATGGTAGTAGTAGGCAGCAGTAGCTGTAGTAATGTATAGTACTTGATGAAACAAATGTATATGTTGTTCATTGACAAAAACAGTTCTTTTAATTTCTACTAGGTTATTTGCTAATGGTCAACGATGTGTGTGGTTGTAAAATAATGATGTTATTGTCTTAACGCGCACGTGTATATAAATAACAAGTCAATTTATATCACGCTTGATTTTATGTCATTCAAGCATATTGTCCTCGTCCAACTTTACATGTAATAAAGATGCTTTTCATTTAATAAAATAAAGTTGTGTGCAATAAATCAAGTTTCGAAAAAGTATTCCCACTAATAGTAACGAAGAAATGTTATTAACGTTTACAATTATAATGGTTACAAATAAATGTTTTGTCGTACATTTTACTTTGTTCTTACTATAATCACAGGTTGTTTATTATGCCAGGTAGGTGACAGGTATTCCTAATTCCCAACACGTCAAAAGTAATACTTTCTACTTGTGCGAGCACAGTTAGCTATTTTCAGAATACGAATTTCACGTGACTTCTCACATGGATTGTAAGCGCTGGCTCCAATATCTTTAGAAACAACCCTAAAAGCATCATTATTTATAGATTTGAAAGAATGATCTTGTATGTGTTCACATTGTTTATATCCGAAGAATATAATAATAGTGTTAAAAACCGTCCTTACTCGAAGAAAACTCTGATTTTTGCATAGACTGTGCCACAATTCACCCATTTAAGGATTAGATAGGGATGCATATAGTTGATATAGGAAATATTTTGGATATTATTTACGAATAACGTTGACTAAGGTTCGTTTTAAAGCCCATTAACACAACACCAATTTATTGTATCATCATTCCAAGTATGCTTTTACAATACAAATTGTAATTTTCAAAAGAAAATTGTTCAATGCGAATATTTTAATTTGTCGTAGCAAATACGACTTGAATGATATTTTCCCGACAACGTTTAAGGTGTATTCCGAATACATTCACCACACGCTAGCTGCAAAGCATATGCTAATATTCACGAAACTATTTTTTTAGCATCTCCTGTATAACATGTATGTTTTGTTAATTTATTCTTGAAAGATTGTTTATTGTTAAAATGTAATAATAAAATTATGCAACAACATAATTTCAAAAGTTATCTTTTAATACACAGTTGTTATTAATGATGACGATGCTTTTGCGGATAATATTGCTGCTTATGATATTTGTAATGTATTTAGAATGAAACATAATATTGCAGATGCGCTGCTGCGCCGCCTGTATGCGAAATGTAGAAAAGATTTAAATATGCATGCGAATCTTTTTAGAAATTTTGTTATCCCTAAAGAATGGGCGATCAATGATGGGCAGGGTATTCCGAATGCTAGATATGGACCGCCATTTACACATTCCTGATATGCGAGTTGGTATTCCCTAAACAAGTGATGTATTCTGTTTGACTGTAAAAACATGAAACAAAGCGATAAGTTAAGTGTACGTTGATTTTCCCTTTTAATATTTTTTAAACGTGTGTTGATGTGATACTTTTTTTAATATGTATGAATTCAAACGTAATATAGCAATGAAGTTTTCGACAATATTAAAACAGATTTGCAATTTACTTAAACGATTTCTGTAATTAGTAATAAACGATATCCGTGAACTTCTAATCGAAAGCTTTTTCAATGCAGGAACGTACAGGTGTAAATCTACCGGGGTATATCAGACCATTTCAAACATCCAGTGCGCATGCGCCGAATTATATCTCGCGCTACGAGACTTGACCCGTTTTCTTTCGATTGTCAAAACTGGGGGCTCTTGCGCAAAGGATTTCATCATTTGTGTCCGTACTTTCTTAGAAAACAAGTTGGGTTTTTTTTCGGTTTGCACATATTATCGCCAATGAACGGCTGTTAACAACATTGTTCACGCACTTATATACATAGAGTCGCTATTACATCACTTTGATTTTAATTTCTTCAAGGTTGTAAAAAATAAATGCGGTGTTATTTCTTTCTGGCGCGGAGGGCTCTCTGGCTAACACTGCAACAACAAAGAAAATTCTGGGAAACAATCGACGGTCACTATCATTTGAAGTTGCCGAAAAGAAATATTTTTGTGTCAAATTGAGCGACCCATTATTTTTTACAATACTGTGTAACATGATATCGATCGATAATTGTCTTTAAGCTGCCATTTAGAAGATAGAGAGGGTGTGAACGTTGGGTACTGTTGAGAGATTAATAAATGATAAGTACACGTGAACGGCGTGTGCTATGAAAAAATATGCAACGTTATTGACGATTTACCTTCGCGGCATAAATATAAGTTCTAAAAGAGTGAGAGTGGAGGGGGGAAACTTTACTATGTAGTAATATTTCAGACTGCGCATGTTTTTACTTATATAAATATCCTTACAAACTTCTTTAGTCCATTGAATGATCATAAGCATTTTTATAAAGGAATTATTTATATTTAAGGTATGGATTAACTACAAAAGAAAAGGCGAACAATTGAAATAATACCTTTGCAATAAACACGAGATGAAAATATACATTAGATTGTGTTCCTTGAAATCCCAACATCCACGTTTCCTCTTCCTTAACGAAAAAATAGTGGGGTTGGGAAAGAGTGCACCATTGTGGGTACTGCTAAATATAACGTTAGGTCCTTTTATGAGCCAAAAAAGATATTGTAGACCTTAGTGTTTTGTCCTTTTTGTTGTCCTCGCGTAAGTCAATGCATATTGGTCTGTAAATGGTGAAGGTCATAAACCACACGACTGCCATATGGTGACAGTTTCAAACACAGCTGCATAGCGGATGCATATGTTAATTCTTGCGAAGGGGAAAAGACGCCAAAACACGGTCACACTTCCTGTCCACTAGACAAACAAGGTGTCATAAAACTGCCAATTAGCTTAATTAGTTGGGGTGTCCGCTCATGTCATAAAATTAGGGATTCAATTAGAGTAGAACTTTATGATGGTATGAAAGGGGCCCACGCCCATAGAGAAACATACCCGGTACTATGAATTTACAAAACGATATTTTAAATTAATACATTTCTATCTTTAAATGAGTACAAAAATTAAGTACCCGGTAGGGCCCACTTTAGACCACATTTTGGCATAGAACATTCAAGCCATGAATGGGAATATAAGACGTAGCCAGGCGTGTAGACCCTCATTCAAATAATTGCAAATCAAGTAAAGTCAAAAGTTGTATGCAGATTTTGAATCGCAGTCCACGAATTCCTATTAATCATTTATACGTAATAGCGCATTATGTGACCGATGCATTAAGAAATAGGGATTTTGACACCATTGTCCAAATTTACAACATTGTTCATTATAAGATATATAACAACTAAGATTAGAAGCATAAGAAAATTTGCTTGACAAAGATCCATACCCCTGTAACTAAAGTAATGATGATGCAAATGACGGTGATGCTGCTGCTGCTACTGCTGATAATGATGACGGTGATACCGATGCTGTTTATGATTATTATGTAAATGGTAAAAACGGTTACGGTGATGCCCATGACGATTACGATGTAGATCGTGATGGCGGTGATGCTGCTGCTAATGATGATGATTAAAGGTGATTATACAGGTAATATGGGATCATGATGATGATCATGTGTGGCCAGATAAATATAATGGCGGTAATGATTATAATTTCTTTAATATTTAACATGTAAATGGACGTGATATAAGTTCGTTTTTAATACGGTTGTTTTATTTAACTTTCAATTGATGATTGTATACGTGCACTATTTGGCAACTTATGGTTATTCAGACGTTGAACTTTTGTCAATTTCATGATTTTCAGCACTGTATTACGTTCAATTAGATAATACAAAATCCGGAAGTGAAGAGCCCCCAGTTTTGCAAAACAGGTCGAGTCTCGCGAGATTTTCTCACAAAGCGTCTACTTGATCAGCGGAATAGGATTGGCTAGACGCTTGGTTTGAAATGGTCTATTCGGAAGTGTTTGTGGTTAAAAGATGTGTTTTGTAACCTCACTGTGTCTTTGACAAGAACTAGTACAACTCTTGCTATTTGAACATGCACAATAATGTACTCAGAAAATAGATCTAGCTGTTATATTTGTCTATCGTGATATGATTGTCCCTCTTTTATACCTTAAATATCTGTAGCATGATACATTTTAAGATAAAATACATTACAATAAATATCGTACTATAATTAAAATCTATTTAAAAAATAAATAAAACAGCTTTACATTTCTTATAATATTGTTTTCAATGTTGTGTCGCCTTTGATGCTTTGCATCAATACTTAGTAAAAAATATAATGGCAGAGTTGTTTCTCTTACCTTTAAGTCTAATCTGCTGAGTGTGAGGACAATTACCGCGAAGTGACTCGATTTCACTTCAGCGAAGTGACTCCAAATTACTCCTTACGCGAAGTGACTTGATATTGCTCCCCGCGAAGCGACTCCATATTACTACACACGCGAAGTGACTCCGCTCACTCCATTTCACGCGAAGTGACTCTTTGTTTTTTCACTCTACTTCAGAAAAACTTGGAGTGGATTCCTCGAATTTTCGCGTTTTTTCGACCTTTTTTAATCTGTACTGTACCTTCGTCCTTTGCCAAGCTACCGATGAATTATGTCATCTTCAATGCTATAAATGTGCATTCGAGAGGTATGTAAGTACAAAGCATTATGTATGTTACATTTAAAACTGCAATAAATGTATGCATAAACATTTTACGTTATAAGAAAGTATCAACAACTGCGCATTGTACATGTATGTACTAAACTGATGAACAGTGGTCGTTTTTACTTTTTATACATAGATTTTAAGAAAGCGTTTGAAAAATAAGATCATGTAAATATGGTTTAGTTTCTGTAACTTCGCGTTTTAATACACATGTACCCACATTTGCATGTTTACATAAAATACAGATGGTAATTTAAATGCTCTTCTCTTCTTTCTTGTAATGTTGGTATGAGACAAGGGGGCGATACAAGTACTCCCTATATTACTCCCTAAATCAATGATTTAGTACTGTTATAACGGAATAAATGTGGATCTGGTATATCTATTTATACCGATGTGCCTGATATGCATGTAATGTGTAAAATGCACGCCGATGACATAGCAACATAGCTGTTTTGCCGAAACAGCGTTAAAATTACAACAACAATTTATAAGGTTAATGAATTTTGTTCTTCTACAGGAATGGAAATCAGCTTAAATAAAACTTAAACAATTTTTGAAATCTGTAAAAGTATATGGGGCTTTCGTTTACCCCAACGCTTTCTTAGTCAATGGCAAAAGAAAAGCAAGCCTTCCGGGCACCAAAAGGTATTTTTGCTATATTAACGTATCAGAGATCTTTTCGTCAATTTAGTCAAATATTTATTTGCACTTTTCGATTAAATGGTTAAACCAATAATTTGTTTTGGATCGCAAAATTGGGGTCATATATCTGCAAACGACATAGAGAATGCTCATGTGTCAAATCTTTGTGTGAATTATTAGTGCTTCAATCAGATAGGTAGCCAAAAGTACACTTATCGGCACCTAATTTTAAGCATTTATTTATACACGTGAATATGGGTTTGTGTGTATAACACAATATATTTGTAATATTTAACTCTTTGTTTCTGAATTTAAGCAAAGGTTTTTAAATATTAAGAATCAAAAATGGCATTGACCTTTGAGTCTGGTAGATGTTTTCGCTACCAAAGAATTTAATTAACTTTTAAATGTTGAAAATTAACTTACTATTAATATGCATAGTATTTTGAAGGTCTTCCAGCTGACTTGAGGTGCACCTGTGTTTCTAACTAGACATGTGTCTGGAGTCTTCCTCCACCAAAGGGCTGGACGTTGCTATACTGATCATAATTGGTCGCTGTAATGTATTTCAAAAACAAACAAAACAAAAACTGTGCAATTGTTCAAACATATAAATAAAATATTACGTGCGTGCACGTACAGTACAATAGTGTACATCAAATCTCATTTAAGTAGGTTGCTTGACAAGTGAATAGATTTATCACAGGTAAAATTACGCCATGGAGGTAATATCGGAACCATACTCTCACATTGCCTCCTCAATTCTCTAGGTAAATGTCAGCCAATATAAGCAGAGACACGGCACTAAAGGTAGACGTAGAACACTACATGACATTTTCTTCTGTTGCTTAAATTATTGCACCTCTTTGAAAGATATTGATGTGTATTGACGTTTAAATTGTTAAAATTCACAATTGCAAAAATAACAAATAATACCAATAGTAAGCAGTAAACATAAGATTATAGTCTCCTACTCATACTATTCATCCGAGTATGCATAAAATGGCGACAGAAATAAACACCATAAATAACATGGATTAAGTGATATGCGTTAGTTTAATGTAGATTATTATATACTCTAGAAACATCGATTAATAACGTCGATACTTCTGTTAGCATTCCTCTTGCCTTTATAGGTAGGTGCTGGATTTTAAACGCTTTTTGAAAACGAGACGTTGATCTCGGCCATTTTATTTATAAATCTATAAACGATTGAGTTAATGCATCTTTCGAGAAAGAGGTGACACGAACTATACACCATACCTTAATAAGCAGAGTCATGCGATGAATTTGGACTTTTCCCAAACGACTGTTGATGTAACTAATTGTAAGTTATTTTAAAATGTGGTGCATCCATTTCAAGCACAGACATGGTTTAGTTATTGACACATAGGTATAAAGAGCGCAGTTAATTACATATTGAATATATATGATATATGTTGTGAACGATACGTAACGCCTATTTTTTAAACAAATCATGCCCACGTTCGTATTTGGTCAACATCTTTAAGTTCTTTAAAATTTCAAATAGGTGTTGTATTAGAAATAGCCACGATGGTCTCAATCCGGCTAACTCATTAACGTAAACACCCTATTACACATAAACACTGCACACTTCGACTTTGCAGACCAATGATGTGCTTGCCATAAGGACCAAAATCGATTGAAGACTATATTTTATCAAAATTGTTTTAATTTCAACCTCGTAGCAATGGAAGAAGCGGATCAGCATGCTTCTTTATTTACAACGTGGTGAATTCTATACGCAACATTGCAAAATAAAGGAGAGAGGGCCGATCCTAATGTTCTGAAAGTCTGACTATAAATCAATATCATACAATAACTCTTGTCAGGTCGTAAATTTTATTAAACATTAATGCCTTTAGAAACCGATTGAAAAACCTCTTTTAAAGTTAACAAAATATCATCCTCAATCCGCATGGGTTTAAAGTATATACTAGGTTTTAATTATTAATACTAGTTCTAAATACAGCCAGTCTTTTTACCAACCCTTAGCCCTGCTATAAAATGCAACGCGTTAAAGAACAAGCGCGCATAAGACTGAATTGTAATGAGAGGATGTCACCCACAATGGTTCTTGTGTTTACTATTGGCTTGCTCTATGGAAAATATTGTCATTCTCTCGAGGTCCACACTGCATGGCGGTTCGAAAAAGAAATCTTAGTCCCGAACTATACCATTGTGACTAAAACGTTATCATCACGCTCTCTTGTAGACTGTTCCACAAAGTGTTCAGTGAAACCGTCCTTTGTCTCTTTATATTACGAGAGTGCCACCGACCTTTGTTACTGCAATCATGATTTGGACATCAATCCAGCCGTTTCACCAGCCGGTCAACTTGTGTATGGCTATCCGAGTCTATCATATGTGGTTGAAACGTCTGATGACGGTGAAAAAAAACTGACATCAAACTCACAGGAGGAATGTTTGGAACTGATACAAATAGCTTACAACAACGGTTTATTTGACAATTTTCCACATCATTTGCCACGTTTATCGTTATACACCTATTGTCACCAATTTCTATCTAATGATTGGATCGTGTTTCAACGAAGGCAAGATGGAAGCGTTAACTTCACTCGATTATGGCTCGACTATGTCACCGGCTTCGGAAATGCATCTGGCGAGTTTTGGCTTGGTTTGGAGAAGATTCATCAGATTACAAAGAACAATAAATGTGAGTTGAATATAACGATGGAAGCAGAACCAAATCACCCGGTATTGAGCTACGGTTATGCTCATTACGACAGATTTAACATATCAGGAGCGGACGACAACTACCGCTTGTACGTTGCTGGTTTTACTGGAACTGTGGGTGATTGCTTTAAGAATCGAAATAATGGATACCAGTTTTCGACCATCGATGCCGATCATGATGTATCGACAAGCAACTGCGCATCTCTCTACAAAGGCGGATGGTGGTATGACAAATGCCATTGTAGTGCACTTAATGGAAGGTACCTAGCAGGTTACCATACATCCTATGCCGATGGAGTAAATTGGCATAACCCTTGGGGTTATAAATATTCTCTTATCAAAGTTGAGATGAAAGTAAGATGCCTTTTTGGTAATTATTAGTTTTGTTTGCGCTTTAAATCCGTAACATTTAAAATATTTAAAAATATTTACAAGTTATAATATTCAGAAAGAAGAACAGACCTATTTTCTATTGCGGGTTTAGGTATTTTTAGACTTAAAACACTTGTCGTCCTACTGTTATATTGACAATATGATTTGATATTTTGGTGACTTTTAAGCATAGTAGCATGTTGAGCATATGACCTCCTTTTGCATTTAACAGAATAACAGGTAAATCGTGGAATCCAAGTTCTGAATACCACCATCGTGACAAGAACGTCAACATTTTTATCTCTAATAGACTGTACTAAAAAGTGTTCGGTGATGGGCTAGACAAAATGGATAACAGTTTTCGACTTTCGACTTATAAAAGTATATTTCTAAAAGATCAATTAACACGTTTAACAACGTTGAACAGTTACGAACCAACTGTAAATGGTGTAGTAGATGTAGATTAGGTGTACTGCCACTTATATGAAAAACCCCGCAGGTTTCATTTCTCTTTATGTTTGGTTTGTTGTTGTTTTTTGTTGTTGTTTCTTTTTTTTTTTTTTTTTTTTTGCATTTAAAATTCCTGCCTATAAAATTGATTTAAAATGTTCAGTGTCATTTTAATTTTGCCAAATAATATGGTTTTAATCTGTAATCTATTGTATTTATAGTTTTGTATTGAATCTATTTTCAGGTTAACATTATTTTATCTGCATTTGTAGACTATTTGTTTTAAGTAGAGACAACATATATTAGCTTAATTTAGGATATTTTGCAGACAAAACGCTTATAATTATCCACATTCGTTCGTATTTGACCAGATACTATTTTGACCATAAAGTTTAAAAACAGAAAAAATATAATCATGTTTGTTTCATCTGTAATATATTAATCCTAAAACGAAAGAAATCGTTTAATTAGATATTAATACACACGTTTGATGTGTTTGCTTAAAATATTTTACAACCGACAAAAAGGTGGCATGGAATTTGTCTTTTCTTTTCATGGGTCACGCATTTTTCAGGTCACAGTTACTTCTCGCACCAACAAGGAGAAAATACAGTGCTCGACGAAAAAAGTTGAACAAGATTATATTAGTTTATTTAACTGTATAAAACAATCTTATATCTTTGAACCTTTAATGAAATGGTGAAGTCTAAGATATAATTACATTTAGAAAAGAGATTGTTTTGATTTTACTAAATTTAAAGAGTATGGAACATTGCTACCTTTATACTCATGTCGATGTACACAAAAATGAGGTGTGAAAAAGAATAACAATAATAATAAGTTGTAAAACCTACAAAATGTCTGAAAATCGCCAACTTGTTGATAATTACTATAGTAAATTTTAGCAGACGGTAACTTTCAGTTTTTAATGTGTTGTGATGTACACTCGAGTATTTGATTAAATTGTTCACATGTTTTGTTATGGATTATAGGTAACACTATTAGTCGACTTTATCTAAACAAAGGATAATATTTACATTTTATCTACCGAACTAGAGTACAACCGTTTTTCATTTTCAAATAGAGAATTTGTGATGAAGACTGTCGCTTGTGTCTTCGTGTTTGTTTATTTGCATGCAGTTGTTTACTTGTTCATTTAAAAGTACATCCTTAGCATTAACTATTTATATCTTAAGATTTTAAAGTATTAAAATTAATACGCACTTGTAATGCTATTTGAAATTAGGTTACTTTCATTTTCTTTAGATACAATTTAAAAAAAAAGTATCTTTTTGTTAAAAGGTCATATTTATATTTGTTAAATGTTCCTCAATTGACTTTTGTGCTGTTTGTAAAGTAGATACATTAACAACATGTTGTCAATATCTTTGTACACTTCAGTTTGAATTGTTATGTGTGTTTTATCAATAAAGCAATCACCGTTCCCACCACTTCGTGTTACCTTTTGACAAATCCTTAATTCAAAGATTTTTTGTGTGTCTTTGTGTTCAGATGCAATTAGCATTTTTATTGACTGGTATATCGTATGTATTTTATCTTTGACATAGCTATATATTTAAAACTGTAACAAGCTTTTGCTGGTAATAAGAGCAAAAGACAGAGAGAGGAAGAGTGAGAGAGAGAAAGAGAGAGAGAGAAAAAATAGACAGAGAGAGAAAAATATTCAACCTCCTCCCTCTCTATCTGTGTGTCTCTCTCTCTGCCTCTGTCTCTCTCTCTCACTCTCTGTGTCTGTCTGTCTGTCTCTCTCTCGCTCGACCGTGCTCCCACTATATCAATCAATGAACTTCGTTTAACATTTGAAGTTTCTAATTGTCACAACGTTGCACTACTCTCTTCTTGAAACGAATGTAATACTATACCATAATTTTTTCGTTGAATTCAGTATAGCATGTATATTAATATGAAGAGATACTGCATTTCCGTTAAGAAAATTAAAATATTTTCAAGAAATTGTAGGTACGTGTATCGGTGAGAAAAGCTACGCATTGCGGATTTTTTATTATTCACTTATTAAATGAATGAACCATTGGGTAATTGAAGCATTGCTTAAATGTACAGGCAAATTAAACTTTACCCAGAAAGACATCATCTTTGATCCGAAGTAGTAAACAGACAACAACAAAACAACAAAAAACAGACCTACGCTAGATGTTGTGTGTCCTTAAAGTTTTATACAGTAAAATGGAGTTAACAGGCGGTAACTGTTTGGTACGCTTTAAATAGATGTGTGTTATGGAACGAAACTGTGACTGCATGCCTCTAAAGTAAATGACGAGATAACAATGAGGGAAATTTTACTAATTGTAAAACATGTTTCAGCGAATGTTTTCCAAAAGAAGTTGGATTTACAAAAATAAACCACTAAACAACGTGTGTACCTAATCAAACAAAAAAGTTGGTTAGAGTTAAAAATAATGTAATAAAATTGTAGAACTAAATCATATTAAATGCTTTCGTTCGTTACAGTTAGAATTTTGAAAAAAAACAAAAAACAAATAAGAACCATATAAGTTAAAGGTCAAGATGACTAAGACTCTCTTTGAAGAGACATTACACAAATGATACCAAACAACAGTTACTTCCTCGGTCAGGCGACAAAATGAACAACTGGGATGCTTTACTCAAGTTTTTGGTCCTTAACCTCGAATGTCTGTTTATGCTCTGAGGTAAATTGGCTTACATAAAATACCTTCTTAAATAAGACAAATATATCATTTAACAACAAGGAAATAATAACTGTTTTCCGGTTAAGACGTAGTCACATAAAATTTAGATTTTTAAGTTTACCTAGTTTTTTTTACTTTTAATAAGATTTAATTTACTAGGACAAAGACCTAATGAATTCGTCTGGTTTCATATTTAGAGCCGAAACAATTCGCAACGGGCTGGTTGCTGCTTGTTTAAATAATATATTTTTTCTTGGTTGAAGGGGGAGAGCTTTCTTAGGCTTGAATGCGTTTTGTAGGTCATTTGAACAATGTACTGACTCTTACTCATCTTTAGAGTTAAAATGTGCACTTTGAGTGATGTAGAAATAATATTATGTAAAACTTTCTTTTCCACCGGCGACGGGTTGGTGAGATGTTCAGAACATAAGAAAATGTATCAGACCCGTGCTTTACAGTAGCGAATTAAGACATGCCTCTCTCCCCGAAAAACTCTGGGTCATACACAATTGATACTATACTACAAAATTCAATTAAATGTATCACTTTGGGTCCTAATCAATGCAGAACGCATTTTTAACTTCCCAGTAACAAACAACCTCTTCGGACATAATGCCATTTTAGGGTACTGTAATTGACTAACCCTGCATAGTCGTCTTGCCGCAATCAGCCTATGTTTGTGCCGGATAAAACCTTGCCTGACAAACATGTCCTTATCAAGCCACGTGGTCATGCTCATACTTATATTCGATTTTAATTGATTTCCAGAATTTGGTCGTAATATCTTATTTTTGATTAAATTGGCTTTTTTCTGAAGTACAATTCCAAAAGTAATCTATATTTATATAATACCTGTCGCAATCAGTTTCATTTTTCTTAAACTTTCTCTTTCTTACATCGAACATCATTTACTGTTGGTAGGCTCTTAAAAGTTTAAGATTCCCCGTTGAAAACAGTGTTCATGCAGATTTTTAGTTATGTTGATTATATTTTTAAATTCTCATCTTAAGTTTAGTAACATCTTGTGATTATGTTAAAATTATTTGCAACTGGCGAGTTATAACATGTCAACATTATGGTCTCCCATCTGTTCAAGTAAACCTGGCGCCTACCGTCAACTTGTTCTCTACAACTTACATTCATGTCATCGGATTGCATTGCATTTTATGCAAATTTGTAAAAGCCTTTTACTTATGACATGTCACCTGACTATCGAGATATTTTTGCATTTATTAAAAAAAAATGTCGATTGACTCAGCAACTGAACGTGCGTTTGGCAGATTTAACAAAGCGGTGTAAACAAGCTCTGTTTAGCGTGCAGTAGAATGTTAACATGTAAGACAATGAATGGTTTTAGTTGCATCGATGTTGTATAAAAATAGAAACTATACTAAAAAGAGTTTCTCCGTGTGGTAAAGTTTTAATATTGACTACTGCCAGAGACGGCAAATAATAATTTCCTTCAACGAATAACCTCCCGCGTCAGAAAACCTTATATAGAACAAACGTATTATTTCGTTATAAGGCACGGTTCAATATGTATGATTTCCTAACGTTTCCCACGGTTGAAAGTTTAGAAATGTTTAAAATAGTTTGAATCAATACGTTGAAACTTTGATAACATTATGCAAAGAAAAGAAAAGTTAAATGTAAAAGGTGAATAGTTTTAGTGCGTTTTAGTATTTAGATATTTTCAATAAACAATAGGTAATATATATATATTAATGAGGTTTTGTTTTATTCCATTACATTTGTCATTAAGGAGTACAAGTTACAATCATAAGTATACTTCACAAAAGCTAGTTAATCTTATTACTATATTTCACTAATCAATGTTTCAATTATCAAAAAAGAGCATATGATTCTTTAATTAATAGTTTTATAAAGGTTTGCAAAAAAAAAATTGTTTTTTTTTTTAAACTCATGAGATCATTGATTCAAACAAACATGTAAGTTATCAACACATAAAATAAATACTTGATTATTTTTTACAGAGCTCATGATTGATCATAATGGAAATAATTTCAAAACACTTAGTAGTTGTTTGCAGTTGTTATATTTGGGAGTATCATACTCCCGTCGTCAGCATTTATTTGCTTGTTGTTTTTCATAACACGAATAAATTCCGTCGCATATTAACCTGCTAAATTATTTAAAGACACAACCCTTAATCACTGCGAAAACGAAATTGAAACTCAGACACGCCTACATGTCGAAATATACCTTTAAATATACTTAGAATGCAACATTACATTTCAATAACAAAATCAATATGACATAAAGGGGTATCTCTTTGTTAATGTAATGTTAAGTATATAATTCAAACACATATTTTAATAAAAGCTTAAATGTAGTGTGAACAGAACGGAAACAATTATATGAAAAAAGAAATATTCTAACTCTATCTTTATTTTACCTCTATAAACAAGTAGCGGTCTTGTTTTACTAATAACATAAGTATTAAATTATGATAAAAATAAATAAATAAAACATGCAACTCGTCGGTTGTTGGTATTCTTTAAAAATATAGCCAGGAAGTGGGTGAAATAGAACAGTCAACTTAGGGAAATATCCTAACAACATTGCGTAAATTGTAGTTCGCAATGAAGTTCGCATTTGTGTCCCTTTAAAGTCAAAATTTCTTGTAGAACGTGTTACAATGTATATAGATTTCAAGTGATCTAAAGCTCAATATATCACGGTTTCTCGTTCAGATGCGTAAATTTTATCACTCACCCCTACGGTCTTCGTGATTAAATTAATACTCATCTTAACTGTAAACCGTGATATAATGGGTGTTAGCTCACGAAAATTCAAAATCTGTTTCCTAAGTTTATACTCATTCGTAAGTTAAACATATTTTATGCTATCAAAATGTGATATTTTACTGTATTTTGTTAGAATATATACTGATGCTATCTCAATATCTATAATAGTCCCTTGTTTTATTATGGTTAATTCTAAATCTTGTCAATGTATGAGCTTTATTTAAGTCTCCTTTACAGAAACGGTCAAATATTTTGATTGTGAAGAGAATTTGTAGATTTACAAGGAATTAGGAATTAAATGTTTGGTGTCATAAAACGTTAAGAATACGCATAAAACCATTTTACGAAGTCTCGCGTAGATTGCATGTGGCTGACACCAAGACTGCTTTTAATCACAGTGTATTTAAACATTCTCTGATTCGAATTCAATGCATTACACGAAGTGCATAGTTCTTAATATATCCTCCTCGTTATTGTTGTTCTTATTGTTGTTGGTTGTTGTTTTAAGAAACACATCGCAGCGACGCTTTGGTGTTAAATATTGCGAAGTTTAGCTATTTTTGACGTCCCGACTGATCCAACGGCGCAAATCAACTCAGTTGAAGACCTTCTCTCATTCAGGCCTTAGCTCCCTCAAGGACCCGAAACTACTCGGAAAGAGACATTGGAGTCAGTAGAGTTACAAGTCCGCGACTCTTCAATTCGCGATCACATGTGCGCCTACGACACAGATATTAGTGCTTTTCCATGGAGCCTATTGTATTAATACGTACAGTATTGAGTTGTTAGGCTTTTCATTAGTGGTCGTCCTGTAGACTGAAACCCGTCAAGATGTCTGGGTCTGTGGACTTTATGTTTTTGTTTTGTCCCCATATCAGGATAACTATATTGTATCAATACATGACTAGATGCGTGTCTAACTAAACTTTAATGCAACAGTTTTTGCTGCGATTGAGATTAAAACCGGCTGTTAGTTGATGCTAACTGGGCATAATCACATAGTGATATTATCTTGAACATTAAGGTAGATAAAAACCGAAATAACAGCGTATGCATTTGCCAAGACAACTTAGAAGTTATCTATTTTAAATTATAATGAAATTGACGGCAGGTTATGACGTAAAGCGCACTTGCATAAAATCACAGCCACCAACTGTCCAGAGAAGGCAGTCATAACATTAGCCAATACTAGGCTTTTTATGTTTTCCTTTAACACTTGTTAGTGTTTATTGCAGAACTATGAAAATGAACACAATCATTTTCTTGTATCAACTTTTATATTAATTGTTTTGTTAGATTTTTCTATTTTTTTTAAAGCAAGTAGAATAATAAAAGCAACATATTAATTGTATCCGAGTGCACTTTATTATAATAATTAAATTATTATAAATAATAATAATAATAAATTATAATTTTTACCCGGAATAGAATTACTAGCAGAAACGGAAGACAAACATGTACTTATGCGCTTTGTTGTCAGTTTCAAATTAAACTGCCTAAGTTTGTCGTCAACTAACAAGCATATCTATTTTCAGTTGAGATCACTGTCGAGATGTTTTTATACAGTTGGAAAGAATATATATTCAGAGTGATATTTTTCGGGATTAGTTCTTGTCTATAAATTCAGTTAGTATTTAAAATCGTATTATTGAGACTAAAGTATCAATTTATAAAAAAATATGCCCATGTTCCCCAAAGCAATGGTTAGATATTGTTTTATGTATTTGATATTGGCAAAGTGTCGGTTACCACATTTAACCTCGTATGATAAAATCTTGACAAAGCTGGCCAGTTCATGGTAATCCAGGTAAAACGACTAATATGTCCAAATTCATGGACATGATATTTACTCCTACATTATCATGGGCGGCTTAGTATCAAAAGGTATCTCGGCAAGGAAAATAATAAACTTTTGCAATTAAAAAGTACCAAATGTATCTATTTGCCTACTTTAATGCAGCACATATATTTAAACAATTTTATTCTAAGATCAAACTTGTTCTCTGCTATGGTGCATAGATTTGGGGTTATAAATATATTCCCGAGATTGAATCTATATAATTTAGTGGTTTTTTTTATAAACAGTTTCTAAGAAAACAACCGACAAGAGTATGGTACTTGGTGAGTGTGATCGTTTGCCAGTAGGCGCCAAATATGAACTATTACACGATATATATTTGAACCCTTCGTAAAGTTTACCTTATGTTTGTAGATCTTCTTATCGAGATCATTTCAAACTTGTAGCATTCTGCTAGAAACGCTTGAATTCTTTACGACGTCTAATCCAGTCAAGCGTTTAAGACACTTTCAAGTAAAGGGAGGCAACTCGTATATGATTAGTTAATAAGTTTCTCATTATTATCTCTTTTTTCGTTTTCATTTTATGGACGTGGTAGTATTTAAGAAACATTTTATCATATATCTCTTTTAATAAGGCATATCATCATTTACACTGTATTTTAGAACATTATAAAAATGAAATTGCAAAGCACTTGATCGCAAGGATATTTAGTAGATATCTGATGTACTACAAACTTTGTGTACTTTATTTTGGAAGAACAAAATTCTCGTTTTTAATTATATATTTTATTTTGTATATTTGTATTTTGAGCCGGATACGGTGTAAGCAAATGTGCTTCGGAGAAATTTAAATGCATAAATTTTGAGCAAATGAATAATTTGAGATACAACCGACATACCTTTGAATTGATGTGTTACATAAGACTCTCCCATCATAATTATATTTTTAACTTGTGACGGTAACATTCTACATGTACCTGGATTCGAACCCTGTACCCTCCAATCGCAGTCTAAGGTATTAACCATTTTACCACGGGCGCCCACTTTAGCGCTTAGTTTTTTAATATTCATTTCAAAATAATCAATACTAAACCATGCCTTTCTATTTTAGCTGAACCATTATGCACTTATAAAAAGTGCATGTTTGTAAGCAATCATATATTTGCCATGTTGTAATATGTATCGAGCATAAAAGCATTTCTTTCTTTTATTTTTTGTGTCCTTTTAAAACTTTCGATGAACAAATATGGGTAGCTTAAAGGGATACGAAAACGGAACTTTTACATGTTTAGGCATTTATAAACATTTGTACGATATGTAAATAATAACAAATATCAATAATCCTGTCCCAACGGAACATGTTGTTAGGAAGTTGACACCCGTTTATTTGTCACTTTTCCAGTAATTACTTTCTGAATCGCCTGTCTGAAGCGCACTGAAGAACTAGGACGACGAGACCTTAGATCACGTGCAGTTCGTGTCTTTCGGAACTCTCGAACCGCGTTGTAAAATAATTCCGCAACAAGATCCATATGCGTCCAATCGGCTGCGGACACTTCGAAAAACCGACAACCGATTTCGTCCGCAAGTTCCATGGCTTCATCTTCTGGAACTTGACGATCATGCAGCAAGTCTGATTTGTTCCCCACTAAAATACCACATGCATTGTTTTTACGCACGTTCTCCACGTGACGTTTGATTTGAATGATGGCGTCAAAGCTGTTCCGGTCATTGACGGAATAAACGTACAAGTAGCAGTCTCCCCAGAACGCGTAGTAATCTCTCCAGGGCCAAGAGCTGGCGGATGTCTGCAACAGAAATAATGCAGGAAACATAACATTAATGTTAAACTAATCATCTAGTAAGAGAGACTTTATTTCGTCGACAACAATAAACCAGATTGAAAAAGTATGCTTGTTTGTTTTATTAATCTCTTCCAGTCAAGTTGCAGACTGTCGCCAGGTCAAGCTTAATATTGGTCGAAGAATAGGCAAATAGTCTGGCTAGAACCACCACTTCAGTTCAAGAAGACCTCCTATAAATGAAAGTTCTCTCCTCGGGCTGGTTTCCGATCTATTCGCTTTTGTTTTGGTTTTGGTGAGTGAGGGTGGTGAGGTGGTAATTGGGAAGGGTGGTGATTGATGGTGGTGGGGTTGGGTGGTGGGGAGGCTAAGAAATTACAAGTTGGCGACCATTATGTTCGACTACGGGTACACCTACCCGGGATATTTAAGAACCGCATGTGTTTATTATATACAAATTGTACACATTATAGATAATGCATCTTTACAAATAAAACCTTATCAAAATACTTCATTGTTACTTACGAATAAAAATTATTTAAACACACAATTATACCAAAGTAAATTAATTAAAATGGATGAAAAAACAATAACCTTATGTCAGCTTTATTTTCGCATTTTTTTCCATTTACAGTATAACTTACATGGCCCGCCGTGTCCAGAATCTCCATTTTGACTTCTTCATTGTCAACGAATGTTCGCTTTTTGTGTATACCCTCTGAATACAAAAATATAACTTGTGGGTCAAAAAGATGCAAAAATGCTTAAAGCTATTAGGATTGCTAATAATCATTCATTTAATAAAAAATCACACAAAATCCCAATCTCCCATGCAGAGTTGTCGTTCGTTCCTCTCTCAGAGACCTCTGCAATGGGCTCACGTCAAGATTTTTGACGAGAATTTTAAAGTGTTATTTTAAGGATATTTTCAAATTGAAATAATACTTCTACATATAATGAATAAACATCTACTAAAAAGACATCTATTGAAGTAAACAATTAAAGATATTTAATTAATTTAAACGCACTATTTTTGGAAAAATAACATAGTGATATTAATGCGCATTTGTAAATAAACATGGACGTGATCCACGAGGCAGTTTTTGAAAGTCACGTGGATCGAAAGTAGTCCCGACATTAAGTGAGCCAATAACAGAGGTGAATGTATGAGCCGATGGTAGAGAGTGACAAAATCCTAGATGCCCTGACAACTTAAACAGGTTAATAACATTCTGTGGAACCTGCATCCCCGCAATATACATCTTTGATGTGAGATCACAGTTGGAAATCCTTATAACACTAAATTTGGGTACTATACACAGAAATGTCATAGTGGGAGAGGTCGTTAAACATCGTGTTTAATTAAACATAAGCTAATCACAATTTAGCTTTTATAAATAAAAGTGGCTTAACAAAAAATGAGAAAAGTAACATATTATTCATTTTTTTGAAAACTTCTTACCAAGTGTCGGACAATATTCGCCGATAAACCTCTTGGTCATAAAACGAACAGTCAGCGCTGAAATAAAGGAAAGCCGGTTGAGTAACGACATCAACAATAATAATATTTATTTAATATGATAAAGAAATTTAAATGAAGCTTTTACGATAATATTTATTATGATTACTTGTCATGGATGATGATGATGATGATGATGATGATGATGATGATGATGATGATGATGATGATGATAATAATAGACTTTATAATAATAATAATAATAATAATAATAATAATAATAATAATAATAATAATAATAATTATAATAATAATAACAATAATAAAAATAATGTAGCGGATTAAAGGGAAAACCCATTTTGTAGTTCTCACAATTTTATAACCGCATGAAAGCCAAAAACACAAATAACCTGCAAAGAAGAAAAATGTTGTAAATAACACATCTTATTAAAATAGATATCATTACAAGTGCTAAAAGAGTATACATCTTTATTACAGAAATACTGAAAGTGGAAATTATTATAAAATAAGCCCAATCTCAATAAACAGCGGACTTGACTTGAACCTATCATAGCATATCAGTTGAAAAAAGTCAATGTTATTTTGTTTATTTACAGATTTTAAACATACAGTTTGAAACACAATAAAAGCAAAAATTTATGATTTCATACAACTTGATTTCTATATGTAAAACATGTGTGACAATAGGTGAAAAGTAAAAAACAACATCACTTTTCTGTTATTTTTATGTATGGTCCACGTGTAACATATTGAACTATTTTCCAGGTTTATCATGCCAACTTTTAATAAACATTTACACATACCTGCATACACGCCCTGTACACTGTTACGAGTAGCCGTAAAGTGGAAGATATCGGTCAAGTCTAACTAGATGCCATTCTCAGACAAAATACTCCCCATGACCAACCCTTTAAGTCAGATATTGGAGTTGACTTAACAAATGATGCAAGACAAGAATAACAAGAAAAAATCAATGTTCGACACTACATTATTACGATGAAAAGCTCTTATTTACAATGAAAAGCTTTTATTAGAAGATGATGATGATAATGATGATGATGATGATGATGATGATGATGATGATGATGATAAAGACGATGGTGATGCTACTGCTGCTGTTGATGATGATGATGATGATGATGATGATGATGATGATGATGATGATGATGATGATGATGATGATGATTATGATGATGACAGTGATGGTGATGATGATAAGGAGGTGGGGGAGGATATCAAATAAAAAACTTGCGCATAAACTGTCTTAATTGCACGAAAAAATGCCAACCCACACTCTAAAAAACTGTTCGTACCTCCTTTTAGTACGTGTACACCTCTGCAAATATTACCACAATTAATCTCCTGCTAATGCTAGTTATATATTAAATGAAAGACATTCAATAACACTTCTCCATTAAAATTGCTACAATGTTGTGAAACCTTATCTTTCTGAAGAAGGAATACCTTTGTCAGACACATGTAATATCGCTTATACCAACCCTGCAATCTGCCTTTTGATGCAGTAGGATATATTTATAAGATGAAATATAATATTCTAAATGTCAATTGTCTTTGTCTTGAGCTATTTAAAAAAAAATAATATACGTTGCAGTTCTCATATGACGTAGTCTTATTACTGTTTACATTTATCGTCTTTCTATCTACATCACATGTGAGCTGGCGCACGTTGAAATGTTAAGGTATGTTGACATTATGTTCGCGTCTTATCAACGTAACAGGTAAGCTGTATCGTATCATTAAGTGACAGGATCTGTTTTATACCAAGACTGTATTGTATATAAGGCAGGTTCTTCTTCCTCTTTCTTTCACATTATAGCTGGCTGGTAATTAAAACCAAACTGAGTGTAATAATCCATTAACATGCAGTCTCACCATGATCTGAGACATTATTTGAAGTAAAGGCCGAAGCATTGACGAATAATCTTGCCAAGAGCAATACCTGTGTTGTCTTATTGAAATAGTTTAAACCAAAAAAAGGCACAAGACTATAATAATGAATTTATATTTCGAAGCAGTCGCATTAAAATACCAACTTTTTAACGATTGCCTGATAATCTAAGTGGTGATAAGCGATTGAAATACAATACTTGGTCAACTTGTAATTGTTATGGTTCACTGTTATGCCATTACCACCTCTTCTTTACATTGTTACTCTAAGCCGACTTCCACCAGTCATGCTATATCGTCTTCTAATATGTTTGGAAAAGCTTCTTTATCACAACTGTCCCATTCACGAGGTATATACCCCACATGTCATAATTAATGAAAGGTAGAATGGAGTTTTAAAGTTTATTAAGAAATGTCGTTATTGCAAAGCATCAAATTCGACGCAAAATTGGGACAGGTAAACAGGTTAAAACAATAAGGGAGCAAATAACAAACAAAGAAATATTTAAAAGGTAATGCTTTTTATTTGAAAGTTTTAAGTAAACTATATAAAATATTTATCATGGTTATTCCTGAGACCATAGAATGATTACAAACACAATAAAAAGCAAAACCGACACAACTTAATATGTTTTCCAAGATGTTACTTATGTACAAGAAAAAAGAATGTTGCCAAAATAATTTCAATTAACTATAAAACTTAAATGTGCACGCAGTAAATGCACAAGTGCAGCAGCCTTACATTACACAAATCATTATTTGTCTTTTTTCATTCTCAATATCTTATTGCTTATTTTCAAAGTTATTTTGTATAAAAGCATTTTGTATCTGGATTATGTATACAAATGACAAAACTAACCATAACCTACTTCACACATTTAAAGAGACATGGATGAAGACAAACTAAGAGAAACAGTAAAAACAGAACGATCAGATACATCCTTAATTCCCGATGAAACTAATGTTGTAACAAAGCACTGTTATTACATATGTGCTAACATGCAATCCGAACATCGAGGACGTAAAAAGAGCATTCCTATCTACTTTGGTCAGTAAAGGCTTACAATTTCCATGTTTCTTTACGTCAGAGCTTTAATAACAAAAAAATAATGTTTACATGGACGTTACAGACACACAAAAATAAATATAATAATAAAAACATAAATAAAATAGAACCTCATTTACCGAATTAGGGCCCTTTTTTTTATCAGGGTTAGAATGTCCACTAAACAGTCTATATATAGGCGTCGTTCCCCTGCCAGTCGCCAATTATAATGTTATCTTGTCGTATTTTAAGACAATTTTTTAAATATTGTACCAAAATCTACCGATTTAATATTTTTCAGTTTATGAGATTTTGATCGGAATTATATTTAAAGTTTTTTGATAAAATACCTACCTTATGTTAGGAACATTCAGTCAACAAAAAGGGATCTAAAACATTTACACGTCATTGAGGTTTCATAAATGCAATACTTACCTCTATGTTTTTTTGTTACAGAAAACATTTTAATTTTATTCCAAATCATTAATTTTATAGCATATGTAAAGTAGAAAAATAGGGAGGGATTACATATTGGCATTCTTTCTTTGAGTGTAAATAGGCAATTTGTCTGTTGATGTAAATGATATAACCGACATACTTTTGAAACTGATGCTATCTTTCAGAGACAATTTCTGGACGTTAAGTGAGGCACTTATGTATGGTGGCGTAAGTATAGGTTGTGATAGTAAAATGATTATGTGAATAGGTTTCAAAAGATGAAACGCCGAGATATTTACCAATAGTTCGGTTGCTGATATATATTATTAAGTTGCAATCATCATCCTGTTTATAAAGGTACAATATTTACTTTTGCAAATGCTTTTTTTATGTAATTGTCCTTAAAAAACAACAGAAAATGATATAAAACACATTAATAGTTAAATAAAATATACACGCAGTTAGCTTCTTTTTATCAACCGATATATTAGTGAGTTAATAAATAACACATGATAGGAGGATTAGTTCCTTAAGCTATATTACCAAAGCACTACTGTTTTACTAGAATTTTAAATTACTTATTTAGGACCGGGTTACAGTTAGACAATTGTAACAGTTGGCCGACAACAGCAAACAGAATGTAAAGAATTATATAAACTATTTAGACAATACTTCTCATAATAATATAACAAACTACAATTAACTCCTTTGTTTTAAGAGAATGTACATTAAATAAGACCGAAATGTTCTTGTTTTAATATGTTTATTTTTGTCCATTTTTATCGCCGTACGCAATGTTTCATGCCAAGAAAAAACATAACGTCTAGAAGGTTTCTTAAATGAGAAGAGCGCAATGATCAAATTAGATATGTAACAAGAGCTATTAACAGCCATTTTGTTTGTATTTGATATATCTTGTATTAGTTTATTATTTTCTATTTTTAACATTATTCTTTTATAGGCACTTTAGGGTTGTTTTAAAATCAGTTTAACGTTATCCCTGTGCAAATTTAAAATGAATCTTATCGTTTCTTTATACATTTCTTTATTTGAACTTTGTAAAGTAAATGAAAGATTTTAACTACTCAATAAACAAATCAGGGATTGAGGATATATTTTTTGTACTTGAAATTAATTATCGAGCAGTGGCTGCAAAACACAAATTTGTCAAGCATTACGTCACAGTTCTATCATCGCAGCAACCAGTATGTTACACCGGTGCCAGACAGCGTCGACAAAACTGAGCGTAGATCATTGTCTGTTTACCATTATAATATACGTACCATTAGAGAACATACGCCATCTGTCCGATGGGAAATAATCGCCAAACTACCAATCGCTTTTGAAATACAAGGACTCTATCACGGGGTTATCTGTATAGCGTACGTTTGTGTGTTATCATAATTCCAAACATCGTTGTTGAGGAAATTTGCACATTATCATTGTTGGAGATGTATACCCTTTATACAGTTAAGCATATTTCAATTAAATCATGTTAATAAAACTATACATATTTGTACAGAAACCTGTCCAGCTCTTCTCTGTCACATTCGCCATTGGAAAAACGTATTATTTTACTTTTAGAACTTTACCTCAGAGATAAAATGGGTGAAAGTAGCCCACCACCCAGCAAGATAGTGGTCAAATCCACATACCTTGATAGACAGTCTGTTGACATAACGAAGTGTTATCAGCTACTGATAAAGCGATACGATATATAAAAAACAATGATATAATAAAAATTGGGGAACTGGGTAATAAATTTGTGTCAGATATTAATTACATCCGAGATCTTCGAGCAATAATCCCAATCTATACGACATACTGTAACAATAAAAATACTGTACTACTAATATTTGCTAATAATTGTTGTTAAAAAGGGCTGTTGCAGTGTACGTGTATGTAGGTCTTTGTTGTTACGTAGTTTGTTATTATGTTTCATAAGCGTTAAACTTACAGCATTTTCTGCTGAAAGCGGATCAACTTATTTTTAGAACCTGCGCGAACCTTTCAATAACATTTTTTGTGTACTGTATTTATTATTTGTAGTTCCGATTTAAATATCTGTGACAAGTCTTATTATAGGACCTTATCTTATTTTCCTATTGAGCTGAGGACTTGCGTTTAACTTGAAAGTCTTTGGTGCATATTAAAAGTATTGTTCAAATGAAACTGTTTTTATTATTTTGCTACATTTCCTTTTTAATTGAAAGTCTTTCTGCATATAGGCTGAAGTGACTTGATAGTTTTGATGACAAAAGTACGTACCGATAATCACTGTGTATTCATACTATATCTATTAAAGCTCTTCTCCGAACATGAAAGGAAAGGGATAAGGATGATGCGACTGCAATTAAAATACTTATCTCTTGATAGAGGAATTTTAATTTCAACAATGTTCACCACGAACGTGCAACAGCTTAGTAACAGTTATAAGACTTACAGAGGTATCGGATTCGGAAAAAGGACTACATGGTATGCTGAGTAGTAGATTCTTGTAGACAAGAGTTTACACACTGGCGTGTTTATGACTATTTATATCTTTCCTCCCAATATGATTATAACTTTGATGGTTCTAAAAATGCCATTTTGACGCCGTAAGGTAACTGGTAAACTACCTTACCACAGAGCTTGTCTATATAATTTATAATATTAAAGAATCATGCAGTAAAAACAACCTTACAATCTCTTTTTATCTTTGGGATAAAACAAGATCGTTTAAGATTGTTTTATGCCTTTTAAAATAGTTTTTGTATGCTGATTAGACCACAGTGGCGCTGCCAGTTATAAGATATAATGTTCCTTTTCTTGAGATTATATCATCAAATGTGTTGCGTTACTACCTGCTAGGTAGATAGCCATTGACATTGAACCTAGAATAAACTAGTATATGTTATGGTATAGGGTGTTTAAAGTGAATATCTGAGATTACGAGTTGAACCATTCAGCTGATAGCTTCTGTTCATATAGGTACGTGTATGATTATGCAAATCTTTGCAAAGGATATGTAGGTTAAATGTATTGCCACCTTTCAATCCTCGGATAACATCACCTTTAACTGAATCCAAGGATCAAGTTAAACTGCTTTCCTAGCAGGCAATTCGTTTCTTTTCAACTGTTTCCAACTTGTTTGCGTTTAACTGACCGGCATGGCAAAGTAAGCGATCTTTTGTCATTTGCGACATGGTCATACTTCTAAATAAAATGTCTTGGGCATCAAATGTAAAAAGTATACTGGTAGAAGAAAAAATAAAGTGTCAACATACGAAGGAGGTAAATGTAAATGTTTTAGACAAAAAAGTTAAAGATTGTTACATTCGGCAATGTCAAAACACCAACAATGTTTAAACACCACAGTCAGTCATTTTGCCAACTGACCATTCCAATGTGGTAACTGTTGTTTTATTCGTTCATGCGTTATGTCTCGTCTCAGTCTTTAGTCACTTAAATATCGCTGCTAATTCTTTTTTTATTTTCCAAACTCTTATAGGACCTTTTCTCATCATCCTATTCTAATTTACATGTGGGGCAATTTTTAAGTTTTGTTTCGTTCACTGCTACTGGACTAGTTCTGGTATGAGACACCGCCCTACTTCTTTCTCAAGTATGTGTGAAGACATTCTTAGCTTTGTCAATGCGACCCTGTATTTCTGTAATAATATATCTAAATACATTTAAAAATGTAATCAAGTATAAGTATCTATGTACTCTTCTTGTACAAAAATGTAAACATTAGTGTTTGAGGGGTCATGCTATATGCCAAGTTTCAATAAACATATTTAAAATCACTAAAAAAAGCTTTGATATATGTCTTCAACGAATTTAAAACATTTGGCGTTTTCTTCCATCCGTTTAGTGGCACTTTCATTGTGTTTGAAAAGCATTTAATTTTAAAATAACAAAATCTTTGCTTACAAGAGCATGTAATAGTTTACAAATAAGTCATCTAATATTTTGTACATTGAAATAATAATAAATAATCAATTGTCTCACGTACCTCTTTGTCTTGAACCCGTTCTTTAATAATTTCGTGTTTGCTGTCCTGTTTTTGTCAACACGTATTAGAACAATATTTAATTATAGAAATAATGGCAATTCTTGAATTTGATTCCTTTCAAAGCCATCACAACCAACTAGAATCAAGTCACGCAAGACCGCATTAGCATAGTTTACAATGGTAGCGGTAAAAGCATTCGTTTAGAAAACAATAAAACTCTATGATAAAGGTGCTGCGTGCGCATATACCTCTTTTTGTTGCATTCGTGTTTATAATTTTCTTGTTTGCTCTTTCCTTATATGCATGCAGTAAACACATATCTGAACATTATTCAACTAAAAGGTGTATAACATTAAGAACAATTCTTAAATTTGTTAATATCTTTCAAAGATATCTGTTGACTAGTTAACGTTAAGTTGTTGCTAAATAATATGGTCTCACTGTTGAAATCATGTGCTTTTCCATAGTCAGTTAAGAAACTCTTTCTTTCTAAACACTGTGGACATTATTTTTCAATGACGTCACTACTTTCGTCATAACTTATCAAAGAAAGAAATCCATCTGGAAGTGCGAGGTTAGAACTCTGTAAAACCGGTTTAAGCACCCCAGTCGGCCCATATTGCCGACTGACCGTTTCAAGGGCGGTAACTGGCGGATTTGCTCTTTTAGTTAAATGACTCATAAAAAATGCTCTCACTTTTCACTTGGCTTGCATGTGAAATACCTTTGTCCTGTGCTTTTTTAGAGTTTGGTATATGTTGCAATGCTCATAGGACTGATTCATATATTCTTATTGGAGATAAGGGTGAAACAAAGTGCAAAAAGTAAATTTATACGATGATTAAGGAATGACATTTTCAGTAAAACATCATCATAAAAAAAATGTTTAATTGAATATCGAAGAAAATAAAAATAATTAAAAATAGCATAAATAAATAATATAAATATTGAAAAAGACCGAAACACAGCATTCATTTTAACGTTCAATGTTTTTTTTAGTTTGTACTTTACAAGAAAAAGATAAGTAAACTTTTAATAACAATTTCGGTTTTTACACCTTTATGCCTTTAACAAAACCAAATTCAATAAATGAGGGTAAATTTTGCTTTTATGGTGCTAAATCAAAAAGTGTTATATGTGAAAATGATTAAAAAGCTGAATACCTATATAATTTTCAAAGACATCATTCGTTATCATTCTTGTTGAGATATCTGAATTGTATTTGCCCGCTTTAGTTTAATAGTGGAGATTCTCAGAGAATATAAGGCACACTAAAATATCTTAAAACAACAAAATATATACATATTTCCTCACCATATTCATCTACATAATTCTTAATTGGTCAAGTACAATGTCCATCTTCATCACTATAAAACAAAATGAGACCTTGTAATATTACAAAAACGCGTATTATATTTGATTGTTTGACATCCTTTGTATAGTTATGCTTTAAGCTACAAAGTAACTAATTTCGAATATATATATATATTTGAATATTTTATGTATGTTTGTTTATAGAAAGCGTCTCAATTACGAATATACAGGACCACAGGTAAATATACAGAACCACTGATAAAGGCTGCACAGACATTTCGTTCCCTAATACAATACCATTACGTTAACACCGCGTTAATTAAGAGCCTTTTCTCTTTCATCATGCAATTTACTTATTCTTGTTTTTAATAAACACCACTCTTTTGGAAATATATCTTAACCTTTAACTGAGAACATAAATGCATCTTAAATGATACTAGCACGATCGACAAAATACATAAGAAGAATGGTACTGTGCATTACTTCCCGATGTATTCACGGTAAAACCTAGGACTTATTCCCTCGATTTAAGGTAAAATTATTCACAATGCTTAACTTTTCGTCAATCCATGTCAGGCATTGCGATTCGACTGTTTTAACTTTATTTTTCTTAAAATAGTCAAACATTTTACCTTTTAGCACTCCTCTAAACATGCTTGTGTTAATGTACAGTTGAATTATTTGCAAAATAACATTTCAGATATGTTGATTATATAGTAAAAGAATGACTTTCAATATCCATTCTTCAGTAAAATCCTTACAAAGTTATAAAGTTTCATTCTTCTGAAGTTGCCAGGTAAACCTTAGCTAGACCCGCGTGTTATCACTTACACCATTCATGTACTATGCAGTGCAATGACATTAGAAAGGAAAAACATTATTTCAAGTGAATTAATAAACATTTTCTGTGTTACCTAATTATAACATAGTAAAGCATACGTCAATGTTAAGAATCTCATTGAATGACATCCTTATAAGTTTTACACAATGTGAAAACTGTAAATTTGTTTTCTATCAGTTTGGTCAGTTTTTGCGCGGTGTCACTTTCGTGGGTTGGGAGAAAGCTGGATTTCAGAAGCACACACGATTGACACTGCATGACCTTGAATACTCGAGGTCAATTACATGTTTTCATGCATGGGAAGAAGTAGCGCGTGTGCAGAACAAATATGTACAATGTTTGTCTAAGGAGACTACACGAATTGACGAAGGCATGCTTCAAATGTTAATTAAATATTGCAATATAGTTTTACAGGGTACGTTATATAGATAAAATGGTCATTATATGTTGTATATTAGATATAGATCAAATGCAGATTTATGAATGAACTCTGCATACGAATATCAGGGTCTGGAATATTGCCCAGCGACTAGAGAATAGGGTCGAGACGGGGAGTGGACTGTTATTTGAACAGACGTTCCACTGACTACGGATAATGTACTACGTCGCAATATTTGCAACATACCGCGAGGGGCCTCACTAACTTCTCATGCTCTGAACCAAGTTATGTTATTACTGAAGTAATAGGTATCATCTCATATCTCCGTCCTCAGCTAACGTACGTGTTCGAAGAAGAATGGTGCACTCGGGATTTTTAAATCCAAATCACAGAGGTGTTATAGGTAGTAGTTATTTTCAAAACCTATTTTACTTTGGTCGAATCCGGTACTATGTGTGAGCATATATTTTAGACATAACTTAATTTAAAATGCAAAATCATATAAAAATATTCGGATGTTAGTGACTCTGGTGTCACTGTTATCTCAATGTATAATCTATATTTTAGAAGAGGTGTTTATTTACATATACATATATTTATATTTGATTTGCAACTGTTTGCACATATAATCGCTTACTGCGTAAAACTTAAACTGCCCAACAGCGCTGTTGGAAATAAAATCTTGAAATAAGAGGTTATAGCTCTGTAATTCGATTTAAGATCACCGATCTGTATTTTTGTCGACTCATCATCCAAAATGTGATAACTGTGTTTTGTAATTCTCATATGGCATAATCATATTATTATTAATCATATTATTGTTTACATACATCATCCTTCAATCTACAATATATGTGAGCTGGCAAGGTTTTTTGACATTACCTTCGCGTCTTATCAATGTAACAAATAAGCTTATCATATCATTAAATGACAGGATCTGTTCAATACCAAGAATCTTTTTTATTTCGCATTATAATTGGTTGTTAATTTAAAACTACTTAGCCCAATCATCAATTGGAATGCAGCTTCCTCGTGATCATTGACATAATTTGAAATATGGTCCATAATACTGACGAATAATCTTGCCATGAGCACGACCTATGTTCTCTTATTGTTTTGTTACAAAAAGTCACAACACGGTAAGAATGCGCAAACGTTTATGAAATTATATTATTTTATTTTGAAATATGCGCATTAAAATGCAGATTTTATATGAATTGTATAGTAATCTAACTGGTAGTAATTGATTGAAATGAAATACTTGATTGTCTTGTAACTTTTATTGTTCACTATAAGGTATTTACTATAAACATGTGTACATTGTAATTGTAGGCCGACCTCCATATGTCATGCCATATCGTCTTTAAATGAGATTAGCAACCGCTCTTATGAAACAAATATACGCATTAAAATGTTGTCTTCTTGGATTTCAATGTAAAAATTACATTGTTGCATTGTCTTATTGTAAAGAAAACATAGTAATTTGAATCCAGGTCATTGTTTTATATCAAATGTCAAGTAGAAAATCCTAGATAACAGGTGTCATTATTTCTGTGAGTGTAAAAAGGCAATTAGCCTGTTTAAGTAAATGATATAACCTACATACTATCGAAACTGATGCTATCGTTCAGAGGAAAAGTTTATGTTAAGCGAGGCACTTGTGTATTGTGGAATTAACATTCCTTGCGATATGATGATTACGTGACGATGTTTCAAATGATAAAACACCTAATATCTAAAAATTATGCGGTTGTTGAAATATATGATTAAGTCGACATCTAAATCACCCTCTACTTTATAACGTTAGGATACAAAATTTTGCAAATGAGTTTTATGAGCTTGTCCTGAAAAAAGAGAAATTTAAATAACCCTCATTAAAATATTTAACAGTCTTTTTTTATCAGGCGATATATATCAAGTAATAAATAATACTTGAGGGGGAGATCTTAGTTCATGATAGGTAAATAGGAAAAGGTCCTATTAAAATTTCCACAGATATTTAAATTTTATCTACCTGTAGACAAAGGCAAACAAGGTAAATGTAAATGTGAAAAAAAAACCACAGAGACGAGACATAACACACAAAAAGAAAAACCACCAGTTACCGCCTTGGAACGGTCAGTCGGAAAAAGGGCCGACTGGGGTGCTTAAACCTGGTTTGTGGAGCGCTCTAACCTCGCACTTCCTGAAGGTTTTTCTATCAAACAAACAGTGTAAATAAAAATATCCCGTCAAAGTGAAACAACTAACAGTAAGCACCTACATCGGGAGTTAAAACAGATATAATGAAATTATGTACATACATAATAACTAGTAATAAAATAAACTATTAACATATGTACAGTATGTACAGTAGATAAAAGGCTCCGCAACCTAAAATTTCCAAATTAGGGAGTAGTTTCAAATAAAATAAAGCAGTACAAGCGCTGATATATTGTGAGAACAATATTATGACGTCATGCAATGCCATGACGTCATATGCCAAAAGTGTCAAAAGTGAAATGTAAAAAAAGTTCATGTTCCAAACAACATTGTTTAAGAAGAGATGTTGGATTCTTTTAGAACCGGATACAACTAGCAGGTTTTCTCTCCACTTAAACAGTTGACCGACAACAGCAAGACAGAATATCAGTAAATATCAAGGTTTTAAGACGACATTACTCATAATAATGTGGCAAACTACAGTAAACGTTTGTTTGAAGAGAATGTACCTCAATTAAGACCTGATTGTTCTTTTTTTAAATGTTTTTGTTTTTTATCGCAGTACACATTCAGAATAGTAAACGAGCTTAGCTGATTTCTTCATAAAGAAGAATACAAAGGTCAAACTAAATATTTAAAAGAGCGATCAAGAAACATTATATTTTAATTCACATTTAATTTTATTAGCTTCTACGTTTCTATTTTTAACAAACAAAACCTTTTAATACAATCGTAATGACTTTCAAAATAGCTTTGCTGATATTCTCATGCAGATTAAAAATAAATCTGATCGTTTCTGTTCATAATTCTATAATTAATACTTTGTAAAATAAACCAAAAATAAATCGGGGTCAGAATATATTCTTTTGTACTTGGAATTAATTATCGAGCACTTGCTTCAAATCATAAATTTGTCCAATATTACGTCACAGTTTCACTATCGCAGGAACCGGTATACTGCACTGGTGCCAAACAGTATCTATACAACAGAACGTAGATCATTGTCTGTTTACCATTGTGATATACCTGGACTCCTAAACATACACCACCTGCCACATGAAGGAATAATAGCCAAACTACCAACCACTTCTATTTTATTATGAATTGATCACGGGGTTATCAATCAGTTGTAAGTGTCTGTAGTATTAAAATCCCCAACACCGTTGTTCTGGAAGCTTAACTTTGTCAGTGTAATACAATTGTTTGACTTTCGATCTCATTTAATACTTTTAGGCATTTTTCGGTCAAAAATTACCCAACATTAAATTATCTTGATAAAATTAAACACATCTGACCCGCTATCCTGAACACCTCAATAATTTTCTTTCACAACTAGACCTCAGAGGTAAAATGGGGAAGGCAGCCCATATAAGCCAGATAGTGATCAAATCCACAGACCTTGATACACTGTCTGTTGACATAACGAAGTGTTCACAGCTACATATATAGCATTATACATCGAAAGGAAACAATGATATAAACAAGGATGGTCAAATATGAAAGAAAGGAAAAGATACATTTGTGTCATATTTCATTTAGATTACGATTACGAGCAGCGGCAATCCCTATCTACGACATACTGTAACAGTTAAAAATTATGTTCTAGTAAGTTTTTCTATTTATTGTTAGCAAAGACCCTTACCGTGGTGTGTAGGTTTATGTTGTAACATTGTGTATAATTTTGTTACGTTAGGGGTAAACCTAATGCATTTTATGCTAAAAGTATGTAAATGTTATTTTTAAAACAATCGCGGACATTACAGTATCAATTTATGATATTATATCAATAATTTAAGCTGAAAACTTGCGCTTAACTTTAAAGGCCATTGTGTATATCAAAAACATTGAAAATATTTTACTACGTTATTTCAATTGACAGTCTTACATTCCACTAATGTGCTGGAGTTACTTAACGGCGTAGAGAACCGAAGCACGTACCTAGAATTCCTGTTTATTACTTTCGAGGCTCTTCTCCGAACGTGTAAGGAAATGGCCGAGGATAATATGACTGCAGTTAAAATGCTTTCATTTGACGTAAGATTCAAATTCAGAACCTGCACCAGGTATTAGGTTAAACATTTTGTTGATAATATTTATAGAGGTTTTGGATTCATAAGCAGACCTACATGCTGTGTAGACGATTTTTCCTAGACAATAGTACACACCCTGGTTTGTTTATGACTATTCTCATTCTGGTCTCCCAGCATGATTTAATCTTTGGGGGACTCTAAAAAGCCATTGTAATGTCTTCAAGATAACTTGGTTAATTTAATGAGCGCGCAACAGAGTCTTAAAAATATGCAGCATTCAAGTATTAATCGCACAAAATAAAAACGCTGAAGCCCATGGGGTTGAACAAGAATTTATTAAATTGTTTTATTCATTTTAATGTTGTCTGTATATTGATTAGACCACAGCGGCGCTGCCAGTTCATAGATATAATGTTACTTTTCTTGCGATTATTTCCTCAAATGTGTAGCGTTACTGTCTGCTAGGGAGATTGCCATTGAAATTGAACAAAGAATAAAACGGGTATATTTTTCTGGTATAAGGTGTTTGAAGTAAATATCTGAGATTGCGAGTTGATTGATACGGCTTATAACCTCTGTCTGTTCATTTACTACATCCGTGATAAAGCGAATCCAGACAAATGTGATGTAGGTTAAATGTTTCGTTACCTTTCACCCCTCGGACTAAAACACATTCAACCGAGTCCAAGGATCTTGTTCTTACTTTCCTAGCATGTTGCTTACATGTGTAATAACATGTACCAGGCGTTAGTTTTATATTCATCTGTGTCCAACTTGTTAGCATTTAACTCTGTAGCAATGCATGCCTGTTTCGACATGGAGATAATGCCAAATAAAAGATCTTAGACGTCAAATCTGAAAAGCATACTTGAAGAGTATGGTTTTAGTGAAGCGTCGATATACGAAGAGGTAACAAATGTCAACTATTTTGTACATGTTTTAAACAAGTGGAAGACTTTTAAATTCAGCAAATCGCGTAGGAAAATTAGTAATTGGTCCAATGCATCTCAATATTAATTGATTGCTGATTTTATTTTATTTTAAATTTATTAAGATTCAGTATCGATACAGAAACAAAGGGTCGCATTAACTAAGCTCAGAGTGTCTTCACATAGACTTGACACATACATCAACCAGACCGAGTATCGGTAAACGGAAGAAAATGTTAATATTGTCATAAAAGTCAAGAAGAAGAATTTCACTTCACGTTGGAATTGTAAATTAAATAAAACATCGAGAAGAATTTATAAAAACATTTTAAAAACACCGTTAATACATCATACCATTAAATGCAATGTATGATATGTGCCTGTGTATTAATGGGACAAATATACATTTCTTCTTCTGCTCCTTCTTCATCATCTTCATTATTTTCTTCTTCTTCTTCTTTTTCTCTTCTTTTTCTTCTTCTTCTTTCGGCTACTTTTATGTTCAAGAGGCCGTGTTATGTGCTAATAAGATTAAGCAAACAGATTCAAATCAAAAGCCTTTGCAATGATATATCATCGATGGCTGGCGTTATCGATCTTCCGTGTGTTGTCATATCCATTGTGTTTGAACAAGCATCAATCTTTAAATAATACTATCTTTGCTTACAAGAGCATGCGCAGGTCTATAAAACAGGTGATCTGTTATTGTACATTGAATGGTGTATTTCTTTCTTTTTTCGTTTTCACTGCTTTTTATTGGCATATATGTCCTTTGTTCTTATATTTTTTTATTTATAATTTCGTCTAATTGTTGATACGTGATCAATATAAATTATGAATATTTTTGTCCATATTCATATTGTTAATACCATTGCAAAAAGTTATTACTTTCAGTAATCAGTAAATAAAACTGTAAGTCATTTGAACTTTTAAATCACCACTAGTTAACATGTTTTTAATGTGTGCGTTCATAGTTACTTATTTACTTATTAAATGAATGGCTGTTCTAGTCAAGGTTTTACATCCAAAGTGCACTTAAAATGTGGTTTTGACCTAAAGACCTAACGTCCCACAAGTAAAAACAATAAAGCATATCACTTGTCCTCCAATTAATCATAATAGTTACATTTGCTGAAGTATTTCCACCTGTTCAAGCATTTTCCCGAAATAATTTACTAAAATTCAAGAAAAACTGATGATAGCTAAGTACGTAAAATGTTTGCTTACCATAAACATTGCAAAAACGATAATTGGAGAAAACGTGAGGTAAGGAACAAACGGTAAGATATACAGTAATGCGCAAAGGACGTTTTCAATAAACATCATTATAAAGAAAAAATAATTAAGTTTTGAAGGAATTTGACATAAATAACTGTTAAAATAAAAACAAACAAAAGCATCATCATAAATGTATCGTTGAATGTTTATTTTTAGTTTGTACTTTACAAGAAATATATAGGTAAATGTTTAATTAATTTCGTTTATTGCTCCTTAATGCCTCTTACAAACCTCTTCTCAATAAATGACGGTAGGTTTTGCTTTCATGATGTTAAATTAAATAGTGTTTATATGTGGAAAGGAATAAAAAAGCCGGATGCCTTAATAATTTTCAAAGAAAACAGTCGTTACCTCATCAAGATATCTGGATGTTTTGCTCATTTTAGTTTAATGTCAAATGCTGGTAATTCTCAGAGATTATAAAGCACTATGAAAACTTAACAAATACAATAAAATGGCCATATTGCTTTGCACTCTTAAAAGAACAAACTCGTCATCATGTACATTATTCTTAATAAGTCTCTTGCAAGGTCAATATCTACATCAGTGCAAATTAGAATGAGTAAAATAGTATAAGAATCACGAAAAAAGTTTGATTGTCTGATATCCTTTGTATAATTATGTTTTAAGGTTCAACGTACTTTAATTTAAAAATAAATTCATGTTTTGTTTTAACGGTACTTCGGGATTGATAAAACTTCAACGTCATAAATTTTGTTTTGTTTTTGAAATACATCGCAGCGACCAATTACGAACAATATAACGACGTACATGTGTTTCGGTGGAAGAAGATTCCAGACAAATGTGCGGGTAGAACCACCTGCGCACAACGGGTCAGCCAGAAGACCTTACTACATTAAGTTCTTCGCCCCGAATGGGACTCCAACCAACTCGGTGGGAGGGGTTACAAATCGGACTCTACCACTACGCTACGGGCACCCACCGCTCTTAAGTAAAATTAGTTATAGTCAGCGTCCAAACAACGAATAGATAAATTCACTGGTGTAGCGGTCTCAAACATTTGGTTCACTTATACCAATTAACATATAGCAGCATGACCTTAACACCATGTTAATTTACCCCAACTTTATTTCAACACATTATTTACTAATTCTTGGTTCTAGTACACGCCACTTTTTAAATATATTTTAGCATTTAAATGAGATATTTATGCAGCAAATAATAATTCAAACACGATGGAAGAAATGCATTATTATTTCCCAGTGTGTGTAGAGTACAACTTTTGCCTTATTCCCGCGATTTAAGGTAAAATGATTCACCATGCTTCAGTTTCAGTCAATTTTTTTTTTCACGCAATGAGAATTGACATTGAAATTTCTTCTATAAAAGATTCAGTAGTTAATTAAATATTGTATTCCACAACAATCAATGATAACAAACACTGACGACATTTCTCGTTTGACGACATCATTAATACAAGAAGGGTTATTCGAATAAAGCGTACAATGAGACACATTTGTATCTCTTTTATATATAATTTTGCAGGCAAGATAAGATTTGGAAATCGATTCTTGTTTTGCCTGAAAGATTTGTTCCGATGCTTTTTAATTAATCACTAAGGTCAACGACCTTCGCTTCCTGTTAGATTTCTGCGCATCTTTACGCATCATCGTGCAATTATTCTGCGACTTGTCACGAAAATCCAAAATCTATTTCATATACAGATAATTTGAAAAGAAAAACATATTGCCAGTTATGATCAAGATTTACATTTTTCGCCACACATGCTTAATCTCACTTTTGACCAGCTGATTCTAGGCAGGCCCAGATGAACATCAAAGCAGACCACACATTGATAGAAATTACTAACTGCATTAATAACCTCATCTTAAGAAAAATGCACCACTTTATCAACAAACTCTATGAACACATGTGGCAAAAATATGTCGCTACTATAATTACTCCTTAGACAATTCACGAAAGATCTCTCGGATGTATGTCAGGAACACCAATCGAAAATAAACACGTCGGTGCGTATGACGTCATCAAAACAACAACGGTTAATATTTTTGTTAATATTTTTGTTATATTTATTGACCATGCGGCAATAGTTGTAAATCTAATAAAATGATGAACAATAAATTGATAAATGGAAGTTTAAAGTATGAACTAACCAATTAAACTGTACTCAACACTATTTTGAAAAACATTTTATAGCTTAATCTTTTTCCGGCAAACAAAAATGTCGCAAATATATACATATCATTCATTATACCAGATACATCGAATGATTATCGTACCGAAAACGGAATGACCCGGAAAGTTCTTTTCATCTATGGGCTTCTTTTTCCGTAAGTGTAGTACAATAACAACATTCTCATCAAACTTCTCATCAATTACAGCCTCAAAAAGTCCATGGAGCCTACTACAATTATTATGTAATTGCATAGTACAATTAGACTGATTATTTAATTTACTTTAATATAATACTTTGTATTTAGTCCCACGATCAGCAGTACCATAAGTATGTCATATGTATTAATAAATCTGGGGTTTTCTGACAGCATAAGAGAAAAGTTAAAACAGCTTTAATGGAAAAACAGATTGAGTTTTATTATTAGGCTATTGATAACATTGTTTGTCTTATTATTATATCGACTTTTTTTAAAAAACAACACAAAGCCACGTTGGAGTGTGTTTGTACGATAGGGGGCTAATTGATTTGATGATAATCTGGGTATTTAAATGGATCCCTGTTATTCCTTTGAAGAACTTAGCAATATTCGTTCAAAAAAGGTTCGACAGCTGACTGATCAGTTGCTACGCGATTTTTTCTACGAACGATGTTTTTAGAAGATGAGTGTTTTGTTATGCAGTTTGAAATCGTAAGATGTTGCTTCAAATTGTTGATTCTGTTTGTACGTCAGATAGGAACTCGCTAATATGTAATGGTTGTTTGTAAATGCTGAAGTAAATAAAACCTCACTTAATTATTTTTGGCGTGGGTGTTTAAAACAAAAACCTGAGATTTTGAGTTGCTTGAAAGGGTAGCCTGTGTTATCCGAACTTGTTTATAAACAAAACTTAATATGTGAATCCAGACACATGGACTACGTGTGGTATGTGCATCGTTTACCAACAGTTATATCTTTAAAATAGGATATTGGGTTTACATTAGTCTTTAAGCTACGTTACTCATGAACAGGATTCCAAATATTAACCAGCTTGTTTATTGGATATTGGGTTAAATGTACTATATATTTTTCACAGTTGTCATTTGCATATTGATCTAATCTAGAAATTATCATGTGTGATAACAATATCGTGTTCATTATATGCATACACGTTATTGGAAAACATCACCCTGCTTTGGTTTTAAACTGAAACGTACTCTTCTTAAAGAAACGAATAAAAATGAAGCTCTTTTATAAACGGTTTAAAGCTTATTTGTGAAACAACTGCCACAAACACGCACACAACATTTCCATATATTTGAAATGGATTTTATGACATTTTCGCCTATTTCATGTATTGTGTTTATCTAAACTGGGAAATCTTGACTGCAGGCCGTTAGTACACGTGTTAGGGCCATTCCTTAACACTAATCACCTGCAGACGAGCCTACGGAACCTCTGACTTAAGATGAGAGCTAATTTCATGGCACTTAAATGTTGAATAACTGTATCGAAATATTGGTTTTTATTTTATCTCTATTTGACTTTAGTGGCATGGTGAATTTAGCCAAATTAAGGACGTTTAGATAACCCAGAACTTGAGGTGCGAGGATACGTACGGACGATAACATGTGGCACCATATAGTGTCTGTTTTCTTACGGCAGTTAATTCGGAAACGATAGGAAGATAATTGGAGATAATTCGTAATCTGGTTCCTTAACTAAACGATTCTGTCACTTTTTCAGAAAGGATGATAAAAGGTATGTAATGGACATCTACGATAAACTAGGTTGTTATCGCAGCGCTAGGAACCTTGCTGTTAACAAGCCATGAATTCTGGGGTAGCAGCGGGTCGACTATAGACATGCCTTGTATATGCAGCGTTCCTAAAGATTCATTTTATAATCCACTTGAGCATTGATCAGGTATAAACTTCGATGCGTTAATATTTGATGTGCTTTATGATATAAATCCGAAAGATATGTTTGTTTACATAAATGTCGACAGGTTGAATTAAGCATGAAAGAATGGTAATGACATATCAGACTGTGCAAAGTGCAAGAGAGCTCAAAAGCAAGGCAAATTTTGCTTATATTTCACAGAACTTTTTTGTACATTAAAAACCACAAATTCATACCGGCTTTCAGGCTATAGAAGTGCAGCAGGTAGGGCGTCAGATGCATAATTATCATGTAACATCTATTAACATATTTCAGCGTCAGGTAGGAATTCATTTAAATATAATCGTTGTTTGTAAACCGTCATATGTAATTTTGGTAGGTCTTGTGTGCAATTATCTAAAATTTCGAAATGCTTGTTATGACAGATCGAGATTCAGTTATCGAAACAAAGTTACTGTGAGAATCCAGACAAATATACCAGTTGCAAGTGCATATTACAATCAACAGTTATATCTATTACATCGGAAAATGGATTTAGTATAGTAGTTTTAGCTACGTGGCATAACAAAGGATTTTCCAATATGTTTCAATATTTTTTGTTTGATTTAAAAAGTCCCACAGCTGACATGATAGACAGATAAATTCTGATCTAATCTTGGACGATCATATGTAATTAAATATTTGGTATGATTATTTATGCACATTTTATTGCTACCTTTTTGGTTTGGTTTTATGAAGAAATGTTCGCTTATTGAGGAACCGCGGGTTTCATAAAGTAAAATAAAAACTTTTTTAATGTTGCAAACAATGTAAATTTATATTCATAAGTAATGTCATAAGTGCGCACATTTGACGTCATATGGTTTATTTTTGCAATCAATTTGGTCATCGTATAAAATATTTTAGTTGTAAGTAGGAAGTAATAAGTGACAATTCTTAACATATTAAAAAAAGTTAATCTTTTAATATAATAACAGGAAGCTCTATTTACCTATTTAATAATTATATTCAGCGGGACATCGATGGACGCTAATTGCAACATAAATTGTCACTATCGTCAAAAATGTGTTTCTTAACCATAAACACAAAATATTCTTTCCACAAATTACAATACGATATGGTTGGTATTTCTCTAAACTGAGAACTTGTGGCAGCACTTCGATAGTACACGTGTTTAGGGTAGAGCTGTTACTCTATGTATGAACGAGTATCCGCTTCTGTCATTCCTATCCTAAACTACCTGCAGCTGATTTGGTACACTTAGTCCGAGTTGCGGGATAATTACATTGCTTTTAAATAATGTAATAACTGTAAATGCATTTCAAGATATCGGTTCATAATTTCTCTGCTGTTAATTGAGAGATGGTCTTTTATAGATACGCTGCCATTCAGTATCTGTTTTGAAATGGCAGTTTATCCGGAAAAGATAAGTACCTTATTAGTGATGATTTTGCTATCTGTTTTTACCTAACGGTTCTCTCACTTGTGCACAAAAGGTGATAAAATAAATATGTATAGGACGTCTAAAGTAAATCTGTTATTGCAGGGCAGGAAACTGCGCTGTAGTCATGCTAGGTATTCTGAATACACAGTCGCGCACTGAGGAGAACTCCGCAAACATTAGATAGCGCTACATAAACAGCATTACAGACAAGTAGATTATAATTAAAATTTCTTAGTATAATCCACTGGAGTTTAGAGCAAGGATTGACTGCAAGGCGTCGACAATTGATTTTCTTAAAACAATTTATTCTGGTGTACGAATGTCGAAAGGTTAAAATGCGTATTGAACAAACATAGCATTTAAACTTCACACGATTTTTCCGTTAGTAAAATAATATTACTCAAACATGTAAGTTCATGCCACAAAATAGCCATGTCTTTATGAAAGGTTTTATTGAAGGGAACATATAATATGTCAAGAGCTATGTTTCTTGTCAGTTTACAGTGCTTGGATTAAAACTAATTAACGTATACAAGAGTTTAAGCAAAGTGTTTACCAATTTATGAAATCGAATTCCTTTATTTTTTTTTCATAAAAACACAGTCAAACCTAGGGTCGTCTTAAAAGTAAAATTAGTTTCCACAAATAAAAATATAAAATTAAAAGCAGTTTGAATATCTGCTTTTCAATGTTATGTCAACGAGTATATTGAAGCAAATAAAAACTCTCTAACAGGTCTTTCTGAAACACAATGATATTTTGGATTAACGTAAAATGTGACATATAAAATCCTTTTTTGCGAAAATTCCCAAACTCCAATAAAAAATTTGTATAAGTACACGCAGAGACGAAAGTATACCTCAGCAAAGGCACACATTTCAAAGAAAAATAGTAGAAAATATAACACCGTAAGATTAGCTATCTTTTCCCCAAAAAGATCCAACTGGCAAAAAAAAAAAAAACAATAACCATAAACCATTGAATTGAAACAAATGGCATGCGTTAGTTTTAATGTTAACTGGGCGGTAACATCTTATACCTCACAAGATCCTATCATGATAGGTACGCATTTAATTGTAGTTTCGGAGTTTTAATTGTTGCCTCTGGTTGCAATTGCTTCTTAAGTTGCATTTAAGCAGACTTATTGCGCTGATAATGTGACGGCTAACATTTAATAGGTAAATATGAAGATCTTGAGACTTGCCCCAAATAATAAAGTTATACATATTTTGGAATGCCATCATCAAATTTGATGCAAATAACGCTCCAGATACATTATATTACATATATAGTGGCTGTTTGTTCATAGATTTTAACATGAGTTCAAAAGAGTAAATGAAAAACGATAACATATTTTAGCACTGGGGAGTCATAAAAATTAAATTAACTAGGTTGTATACCAAAATTTTCCGATCAGTTACGTAAGTGTTCTTATTATCCTGCCGTGACCCGCACATATCCTTTCGTCCGTGACCCCTAATTCGTAAATAACAATGGCGGAGGAGAGAAGCCTGACTCGTTAGAGAGGAAGGCCAGCTTTGTCTTATTCGGAAAGAAAAAGAAGATAATTAACTCGTAGGACGGAACGCCACACAACTAGAATTAACGTTATATTTTACTGTTTTTTAGCATTTAATTATTCGCACTACAGGGTCATAGACAGAGGGTAACACTCAGTATTTGGCGATAGGAAAAGGTCCATTCCGAAGCCATACCGCTAGGCAATGACATATACAAGTTAATGTAAAATATTTGAAAACAATAAAACAAGAAACAATAGCAACAAATGCAAATCTAATGCGGGACGAACTGTCAATATTTGCACATGCTCGTTTCTTTGTATCGTAATAATTCACCAACCGCAAACTGACGTCTTAAGCACTACGATATGTAAGGTAAACGTGGCAAAATAGAAGCTCGCAGCTTAGATTCCCAAACTTAAAATTAAGTTTTGTTCAGACGAACGCAAGCCTAAAATAAAAAGTAAGACATTTTTCAAAGTTAATATCATTCACAATTATTCTCAACTCGAAGATACAATCTTTTAAAGACAATTACCACATGCCATAGAATGAATCGTGTACATCCCTGGATTAAAATGCTTACTGGGTGGTTATAACCAGTACTTTACACGTACTGTAAATATCTTTTTAGATAGGTACGAACTGGATTATAGTATCGTTGCTTTATTGTTTCCGCAGGTTATTTGGGAAAGAACCCCCCTTATATGCAGTTTTGTTTAAGAAAAAAACCCATTTTATCCAGGTTATTTTGCAATAATGGTGCGAGCAGATTACTCGAATTTAAGTCTGATTCGATGAGGTGAATAGCTAGATGCCTTATTCCTTCTCTACAATCAAGGATCACGGTGATATTGGCCTTGGTCTGCAGGTAGATAAAATTTAAATATCTGTGAAAATTTTGATAGGACCTTTTCTTATTTACCTTTGCTTAACAGTCAGAAGATTTTAAGATGCAGTCAGAATTCAACATATTCGTATTGAAGTTTAGACAAATGGCTAAATGAGGTTAGAATGTAAATTAATTTTTAATTGGATCTATATAATGTAGTGTTCGCTCGTACATTGCGGTTATAGTTTACATATTCGTCTTAAATACTTAGAAAGAAAAATTAACGGAGACAGTTGTAAAAAAGTGTAAACACAATTTGGTCTTAGAGACAACAACATCTATGTCAAACGATAAGGCACAATCATCCCCAGAACTGTTTCTTGCATGGACACTTGGATCGACCGGGCTGTTTTGGCCTATATTACAGACACTAAACATTAAGTACCTGTCAGGCAAGGAATTGGCAAGCTTCTGGTATCAAAATGTAGGCAGATATCAAAAGGCTGTCGAAGCCATTTGAAAACAACAACAACAGACTTTGTTAGTTTCTATGGTTCTATATTTCTATGCACCCCCCCCCCCCCCCTTTTCCTTTGCGTAGATGTAAAATTCTTGATTCAAAATATTTCCTGGCAAAGCATATTTAACAAATCGATTTACAGCCTCGCCTTACTGTTGCGGACCTAATAAGCAATAAATGCGTAAAGATGGACAAAAATGTAAACAGGATTTGACTTTACAGTGTCTTACTTCAAATGAATCATCTATCAGTTAGTACTTCTCATCTGTTTGCATAGAACACATATTAGTACTTGCTTTTAGACAAATATTTAAAGAAAGGATACAATCATGATAGCATAGATAGCAATATAGAAAATGCTGGGTCTAAACTGAAAAAAAATGTAATAATATGAATCCAATTTTCGATAACAAGAATGATTAATGTATAACGAAACATAATCGTTTCAATTTTTAAGTAAAACATGTCTGATATCAACTCGATCTAATTTAAATCTAGTTGGGCTTTGCAATGCTATGTCTGGACAGATATAATAATGACATAAAGCCGTTACACATGTATACTGTTTACAAGGTGGTCTTACGATCCTTCTCCAAAATAATTACCGTCAACACGAATTTTTTTTGCCGTTTTAGATGTCTATGCATTAAGTTTTTTTTTTCTCCGACCGGCAATTTCATTAATTAAATGTATTTAAAGTATATATTTCTTAGAGAATCCTTAAAATCAACATTAGCGTTTTGACAATAGCTGGACTAATTAAATGCTGTTTATAACAAATCTATAGCGAACAATCATTCCTCTTTTCACAATCCCAATTTCTTTTCAAGTTTTATATCTCGTCTCTCCTATCTTTTCATAAGTAAAGGCCGACCACCCACCTGTCTTATTATGTCTTATTCAAACACTGCTGTCACCGTGGGGGCAACTCCCTAACTCAATATCCTCGGAGACCTAATTAAATGGAAAAAAACCCAACAACAAGCAAACACTTGCTGAAAGATTTAAAGACGCGCCTGTGTTGTTTATTAATAAAACGTCGTTTGTTTGTTTATGCCTTTAAATTTAAGGTTGGAATTCTATTTTGTTCTTCTGCTGTTGTTTTTGTTTTCTGATGGGATGGAGGTTGGTTTCTGTAATCTCTAAGTCCTTTGAACAGTTATGCAATTGGTAGAGAAAACCAGTGGAAACAAAGATCAGATAAATGAAACACGATTCACTTTTCATATTCCATCGGACACAGCTTACCGAATGAAAAATCTGCATATATGCAGAAAATGACGTGGTGGAATGAAAAATGAAGCATGGTTAAGTTAATTAAATAGACCGTCTTAATCAGTTATAATTAAGAAATGCAACGTCTATTTTTAACGAGTGTATTCTTCAAAAGTTGTATTACACTCCTCCTTGAATTAAGAATTTATGTTTGTTGTTTAAAATTCAGCGTTTTTTTCAATTGAACAATAGCTTGCATAATTAAAATTTATCGCTAAAAGATGATAAGAATATATGACAAAGTCCTATGAGCATTGCAACATATACTAAACTCAGAACAAAGGTATATCACATGCAAGCCAAGCGAAAAGTAAGAACAAATTTGTGATGAATCATTTAACGAAAAGAGCAAACCCGACAGTTACCGCCTTGGAACGGTCAGTCGGCAATATGGACCGACTGGGGTGCTTAAACCGGTTTTACAGAGCTCTAACCTCGCACTTCCTGACGAGTTTTTCAAATGCGAGCAATGAAAAGAAAAACGATCTATTTGAATACAAAATGTCCAAGCGCTGATATTTTCTATAAGTTATGACGAAAGTAGTGACGTCATTGAAAAACAATGCCCACATTGTGTTTAGAAAAGAATATGATATTTTTTCGATTTGAACATCTACACAAAAATAAGTTTGACTATAAATAAAATTAACTTTCTGAATCATGAACAAACATGACCAGAGATGAATAAATGGTTGTAGCATCATGTTCATGTTAAGATGGAATTGAAGAACCAAAGTCCAATGTCCATCAAAGCAAATACACGTAACAATTCTTATAGGATGAATTAAATGACAACATAGATTACATGCACGGGGAGATTTTTACGACCGCCACACTGCACACGTAACATTGTTGTGATCATAAATAAGAATATATGACAAAGTCCCATGAGCATTGCAACATATACCAAACTTCGAAAAGGCACAGAACAAATGTATATCACATGCAAGCCAAGCGAAAAGTAAGAACAAATTTGTGATGAATCATTTAACGAAAAGAGCAAACCCGACAGTTACCGCCTTGGAACGGTCAGTCGGCAATATGGACCGACTGGGGTGCTTAAACCGGTTTTACAGAGCTCTAACCTCGCACTTCCTGACGAGTTTTTCAAATGCGAGCAATGAAAAGAAAAACGATCTATTTGAATACAAAATGTCCAAGCGCTGATATTTTCTATAAGTTATGACGAAAGTAGTGACGTCATTGAAAAACAATGCCCACATTGTGTTTAGAAAAGAATATGATATTTTTTCGATTTGAACATCTACACAAAAATAAGTTTGACTATAAATAAAATTAACTTTCTGAATCATGAACAAACATGACCAGAGATGAATAAATGGTTGTAGCATCATGTTCATGTTAAGATGGAATTGAAGAACCAAAGTCCAATGTCCATCAAAGCAAATACACGTAACAATTCTTATAGGATGAATTAAATGACAACATAGATTACATGCACGGGGAGATTTTTACGACCGCCACACTGCACACGTAACATTGTTGTGATCATAAATAAGAATATATGACAAAGTCCCATGAGCATTGCAACATATACCAAACTTCGAAAAGGCACAGAACAAAGGTATATCACATGCAAGCCAAGCGAAAAGTAAGAACAAATTTGTGATGAATCATTTAACGAAAAGAGCAAACCCGACAGTTACCGCCTTGGAACGGTCAGTCGGCAATATGGACCGACTGGGGTGCTTAAACCGGTTTTACAGAGCTCTAACCTCGCACTTCCTGACGAGTTTTTCAAATGCGAGCAATGAAAAGAAAAACGATCTATTTGAATACAAAATGTCCAAGGCGATATTCATTAAAACATGCCAACTAAATAATGGCACATTACCGAAACGATGACTCGTTATTATATATAACATGTAACAACTGCTTCAGAAGATGTAATTGATTGGTATAGACAACTTGAGCGTACTATAAATGAAAGTACAGTATTCATTATTAAAGATATAAGATAGGTTTGCTTTTAAAAAGTGAAAGTATAAGAAAATCATTAGTGCATACAACCTTTCTATTTTACCGAACATAAAACGGCTTCTCATATGGCAATTAGTGTGTGTATTTATCCTATGGACGGCAGTATCACGGGAGGGCCGCAGGCATCATTGAATATGATCAAATGTTCGACAGTCTTAAAAGAAACGTTAAAATTGTGGAAATGAGAATACAGATGGATACTTTTTTGTGCTTCAACAATTAACTTATATGATTTTCTAAAAGTAGAAAATGGCGTCGCGCAAATCCAGGTTCTAGTAGTAACACATTAAACCTACATGATTAAATGGAAATGAACTTATAAGTTTATAACGAGTATTAACTTTAAACATTGATGGTATTTTCATATTATCCATTTAAACAAACACACATTTTCGAACTGGTTGTACACTGGAAGTCAATTTCTTAGGACTTTATTAGACGATAAGATACGTATTTAATTCGAACTCTGCTAAAATAACAAAAAGCAATTAATTGCATATGCATATGCATATTGCAAACATTTCAACACTGTAACACAACTAGATGAACTAGTTAATTAATGTTTCACAAATTTAAACATTGACTATATAATTCCGAATGTTATAAGATTTATATGTGTACACTGCTAGTTTATTATTTATATTTTCATTGACTGATTTATTAAACTCCGTAAGTTTTATCATATTAAAGAAGAAAAAGGTATTCATCTGTAAGTATTTTACACGTTTTGAATTTTCTTTCGTTCAATGGGATGGGAAATGGTTTATGCCAGCGGACTGTTTCCATTTTTAATCTATGTGGTGATAATCTTAATCTTGTAGTCACCACCCTGATGTTAGTTTCACCCACGTTATCTACGTAATATTTAAATTTAAATATAGAGAAATGCCCTTATGTATATATGTCTACTCGAGTTGATGAACTAACCTGTTCAACATTTGTCTTAGGATCATAGCTCTTATTTTGAAAAATCAGTATCACATAATAATAGACTGTATGCATATTTGATATATTTTATATCACTGCTATGTAACACTTTAAGCCAACATCTTATGATGCATACAACTTTTTGTTTTGCTAATGGAATTCTACCTACCTCACCATTAACTAATTCATTTTTTATTTGAAGTTTTACTTCTAATACCATCTGATAGAATTTTAAATGCACTCTTTTTAATAGTTAATATTATTGATACCTAAAATTTCTGCACCATAATTGTGTGTTGGCACAATAAAGTTTATCGAATAGTTCAAGCCTGTGACTAACTTTATTTCATGTATCTTTAACCAGTTGCTTTATCATCTGAAATAGTGCCCTTGCTTGTTCTGCCAAAGTTTCACTTGCATATGGTAAATTACCGCCTGACGATATATTAAACCCAAGGTAACAAAAAAATGACACAATATATTTTCCCCAAGGTAACTAAACAATGACACAATATCTAATTGTATTTAAAACATGTATTTGTATTCCGCCATTTTTATAAAATCATGATCTTACTTTTAGTAACATTTACTGTTAGTCCAGATGTCTGACAATATTCATATAAAATATATAAGACTTTTTGAATTCCCTTTTCACTTTCTGAGAAGATACTAATATCGTCAGCATATAGTAACACAAATAATTTAACATGTATAAATCAACTCCTTATTATTATTATTATTATTATTATTATTATTATTATTATTATTATTACCATATATTAAGGTGCCTTTATCACAGGAGTACTCAAAGGCAAATAACAAAATATAAAATTGTAACTAAAACATTGAAAAGAAATAAGCAGTTGTGAAGCAGTTGGCAATGTAAATAATACATTTAGATGAGAATATAAAAGAAATTAGACAAAAGAGCATTCATAAGAAAGTGGGTTTTCAGAGCCCTTTTAAATGTGTATTGTCCGCATACATGTGGTAGTCCAGGCCATGTTGCCTGATCAGACCTCCAACAGCCCGTGTGTACAGGGTGTAGAGTTTAGGCTCCAGAACAGACCCGTGGGGTACACAAAATCTGAGCACATGGGGCTTTGAGCAGTTGCCTGATATATACACTGACTGATGACGTTTACTAAGGTACGAAGCGAACTCCAAGGCTACGCCGGAAATACCGAAACCTAATCTTAAGCGTTCATAAAGTGCATTGTGGTCCAAAGTTTCGAAGGCTGCTGATAATTCGAGTCAAAACAGCCGCATCACCACGATCCAATGATTTTAATATATCAGACTGAAGGCGAAGAAGTGCCGTTTCAGTCGAACGAAACTTTGTATACACACTCTGATATGGTTCAGAGAGTACATTGACATTGAGGTACGAATCAAGCTTACTGGCAACAAGCCGCTTTTTTGTGTCTATCTTCCCTATTGTGCGTCATGTGTTTGAAACCTGTCCTATCACACGGAAACCAATTATTTCTCCACGTTTCACAAAATAACATAATATAGTGTGTCTTAAATATATCGTAATTTCATCTGAATGTACATGTAGTTTATTTTATGTCTTTCCTACTAAGCTTTGTACTAGTAGGCATGCACGAATGTCGTTATTGTTATCCAATAGATGAACGGATTCTGTAGTGAAGTCGGCTGCCGCAGCATCATCTGGGGTGGTGGCATTACCGCTGGTTCGCCCACCTTCATCTAGCCTTCTGCCATTTACATTGTCGCTGTTGTTTCCGTTGTTGTTATTTGAACTACTCCACCTTCTTTACTGCCTTTTGTTTCGCTACCCGTGCTTTCATTGATGTGTCAAAACAAGACTAATGGTCTGCGTAAAAGCGCTCAGTGCATTGTGGGTAGTACAGCCATGACATCTTTTTTTATTCACAACCGCTTTCAGGAAGTTTAGCTGACATTGTTTGAGCACATGTGTCACTCCTATTTCCCAAGATACCTTTGATATCAAAATATCGTCCATTCCAAATCTGAATAAACGGGTTAACGTACATTGAAAGCGATAGTAATCTTCAATACATATGTTATGTTATGATATCTTAATATAATCAACACTCTACTTAATACAAAATAAATTTTCATTAATGTTTATATTAATACACGGAACTGTTTTTTTTTTCAATATGGAAGCACAAATACCCCAAACCGGCGAGGTTGTAAAGCGTCATCTTCCAGAGCTGACTGAAATCGAGTGACATCACCGTCTGTATATAGAATGAGCTTTCATGTGATGCGTCAATATCGGTGTCGAGTGAGAAAATGTTTTCAACTCTTCCTTCATTGTATCTGATTGGTTCTTTTTGAGATTGCTCGGATTGACAAACCGGTTATACTAATCTGTTTTCGTTGACAGTCTTTAACCAGCCCCGAAACAAGTCAATTGGCCACCAATAAACAAGCGGGTAGGGTATCCTGCTTGAATGTATACCCCTGTTCTCCGTGCACGAGCGTCTCTTGCGGATTGACGGGAATACTTTCTAGCCTTCGCGTTTACCTTTGGATAATCTTGATCCACACTACTTTTGTAACTAGTGTGCGTTTTTTCAGTAAATGCTTCGTGGCAATGTAGCCTCAATAGCGCCCGATGATTGGTCGTTGTTTTTGGTCATTTCTTTGTATAATATAGTGTCATTGTCTCAATCTGTGTACCCTGTTGACACAAACACCCGAAATGTCAACGTCAAGGAGGTCACGCATTAAATTTACAATCAGAAATGCACATTAATTGCTGAGTGTTTTTTGTGTAATATTATGGGTATAGGTTAATATTTTTAATAATGACTGCTGATTGGAAAAATAAGAATAAAACGTTCAACATGTATGTTTTTATATATTTATTTATTATTTTCTTTTGTTCAAAACACATCTAGGATGGAATTAGAAATTTATCTTATCTTTACTCAGCTTTAAGCCGATAGTACACTTGTGCTGATGTAGAGGAGAGATCTGATAAACGCGTTTTCTTCATTCTATAAACAACATTTTGATAGACCCATAGGAGTATGGAAACATCTAGGCGATAACCTGCGGCGCCATATAGCTACTGTTTTCTTATGACATTTAATCCAGATATGATAAAGACATTATTGGCAGATGAGGTTGTAATCTGGTTTATTTGCTGTCTGTTCTGTCACTTCTACATGAAAGAAGATAGAATAACGATGTCGAGAACATCTTAGATAAGCTAGATTGTTATCGCATATTTCAGCTCGAATTAGCCGAGAACAGCGAAGATTTTACCGTGTGTTTAAATTACATTACAAAAGTTGAGGTGGGATTCTTAGCAGAAAAAAAAGTGTTCTTAATATAATCAATTATTCATCAAGACGTGAAACATCTCGCTTCTTATTTAAAAGGGATATCCATCTAGGTAGTGTGGAAGATACAGGCAAACGAAAAGGGAAACGAGGGAGGCGAGAGGGAGTGAAACTATATGACTGAGATGGACAATAATTTGTATAAATTATCCTTTCTAACTCTATCTCCCTTACTGCTTACACTTGTTTTAGGATAAAAGGCATGATATCATACATTGCAAGTTGCATTCTTTAATAGTATTAATTTAATATAATATTAGTCAAATTGAAAACAATGGATATTTTAAATCTTAAGTATAGGTATTCTAAATCCCCATCTTGAATTTGTATTGAAGAACAAGGTAGGAACATTCAATGCTTTGTTTAGAAGTGTATTTGAGACACTGGCATGCTAAATAAGGTCATGTCATCAATGAGTAATATGGTGAGACTGTTGTAGAGGGACTAAACCGTGTGCTAACAAATGAAAATTGTATGAAATTTCGGGGAGATGGCATTTACATTCGATAAGTAATAGGGATGCTGGTGTCTGCTGGTTCTGTTAAGGCCTTGATATATAGTGATAACTTTATGGCTTCAGGTTTTGGGTTATGTTGAATCGTATTATAAATTACAAGCATGCAAACTCATCTGCGATGCTCAACAGTTCGCATTTATTTAACATCTATGTAACGCATATAAATCCAATTTAACCCAACGTGCTACTCATTTTTTTTTAATTTACATAATCAAATTTACAATATCCTTTTATTTGTTGTTGTAAATAAAGACCACGATAGAGGCTTACCCCAACTGTAGGTAGGCAAGGGTCATGCAAGCTTATTCTGTCATTGGGGAGTTGTATAATATCTTATGAGAAAGCCTAATATATTATTGTGATACGCTCAAATTTCAAAAATATGCTATTAAAAAAGAGATCTGAATTAAAGTCCACATCGAAATATTTAGAACAGGAAGCTGGTTCTATGGCCTTGCCATATAGCTTGTATGTGTCTTATCACTGAACTACTATACGATGTACAATATGTACAATAGATAAAAGCCTCGGCAACCTAAAACTTCCAAATGAGACAGTAGTTTGAAATAAAACTACTAGTTAAACTTAACAATAATGTAAATCCCACAGCTGTTTAGTGCCTTTTGTGTAATCCATTATTAAAAATTAAATTGTCCTCGCTCCGTCGGTAGCGATAAAACAGAGTTCTGCAATATGTAGAACATTCAGCTCTGTGCCAATATCCCTTTAATTATCATTTCAATTAAAAATAGTTAAATAGTTGAACGCATTGCACAGAAAATTATTGGATATTTGAAGTGGCATTAAGCGTCAAATCGCATATTTCTTGCATAAAAGAATCATCCAGTCGAATAATTAAGTTTAATAATTAAGTATTTTTATTACTCTTAAAACATGAAAAATGTTTCGTCCACTGCAATAGCTATTCATTTAACTAACTTATAAAGATTGTGAAAAGAACAGCTTAGAATAAAGATTTTAAATCTATGTTAGTCAACAAACAAAGTTGTAAGACATCTTTAAAGAGGAGACACAATAGATCTCTCAGTTGTATTATCTGCCTGTCCTTTTTTGTCAGACATAGCTACTTTAACAGATCCTCGGACGATTGTTTAACTAATTTGCTGTCTAATTACATTCTGTTTTAGCGAATGATAACTTTTGATACTGCCGTTTTCATAAATTTTGGTTTCTACTTCGCCTGCATTTGACTGTGACGACTTGGTTATTAGCATCGTTTGTGTTTAAGGACGTTTAGATAACCCAGAACTGAAAGTGCGAGGAAGAGCGTACGGGCGATAACATACTGCGCCGTGCAGTGTCAGTTTGTTAAGTAAGTGAAAAGGAAAAAAGATAAGGACATTATTTGTGGATATAATTGTTATCTGGTTCCTGTACCGAATTACGTTTGCTTTCACTTTCACCGCTTTTAAGATGTGGAAGGTTATGCATTTGAAGACCTCCAGGGAGACTTTGTCATCACACGTTCTACAAGCGACTAGCATGGTTCCAGCGACACCACAAATGGAGCAAGAAATCATGAGAAACTCACCACTTTGACAGATTTGGTGTATATCCCCGTCATAAATGAAACAAACCGGTCACTCGCAGAACCTCTAAAGTTAGCCCATTACACTTATTGAATAAAGCAAAGTTTTGCTACAGACACAAAAAGTAAACATTTGTCTTAGCTTAACTTTACACAACCGATATATAACAATGTCAAACGTGAGCTTGTTACATAAGTGTTTTGCTAATTCTACTGTGAATATTAAACAACAGTTTTAAATTTAAACATCTAAAATACCACGATCCAGGCAATGTCTCTCACTTGGTATATATGGGATTGGGATTTGCTGTCATTTTTGCCGATACTGTGCAGCGACAATTCTATCATAGCCGGGGCACTTATAAGGTGCCCAGGGACTGAACCCGGCCGGTCCATTATACTGACATCGACGTGTCAGGCGTAATGCTGTCTTTTTAGCCCCGAGCGTTAGGAAGGAAGCCACTACTACCAACTTTAAACCCGCGACCTCCCGATCCGCAAGCCGACGCACTACCAATTGAGCTATTTATAACCTTTCTTTAAAAACTCTCTGCTTTATATGTTTTATTACCTACTCATACACTGAACAGAGAGCTCATTTACTGGCATAAGGCAGTGAACAAGTGTTTCGTCTTTTCAAACTTATATAACAACAAATAAAAAAAAATACAAACGGGCGGTTTGTGTGCCAACAATTGTGGATGTTAACGTTAGTTTTATATTTATTTTAAGTATCTTCACATTTGCCAAACGGGTCTTTAATTAAAAGTGTTAACAAAAGCACAAAGCAGTTCAATGTGAAGCACAACAATAATGGAGAAAGTTGTATGAAATTTATGATTAAACATTCGTGAACTCCAACTAGGCCACCCTCGTATACAGTACACCTTAATAAAAGATATAACTTGTTAGGGAACGATTTTAAATACAAAAATAATACCACATCTTTGTTATTTAGAAATGAACTATTATTAGTAAATAGAGCAGCTGGATGAGTATGCTAAACACATTTTTGTAGAAGTTTAACTCTTGTTCCACGTTGACACACTATCAAAACGGTGTAAATTGCAGTTGTAACTATAATACTGTTTTATCTTTAAGCCGAAGGACCCAGAACACTGGTATTGTTTTTGTGACATTTCACTAACACAATTATAATGGCATCGTTATGCTATAATATGTGTAATATATTTGTCTGGGTAGAACCACTGACACTTGTATGTCAGCTGCAAAACATGTTCTCGCCCCGACCGGGACATAGATCGACATTCTAATGGGTCAAGGTGTTATATCATAGCGACCCTACGCGCACGGTGTTGGTATTTATCCTTTGATTTGAAAAATATACTGAAGGGAAAGCTCGGTAGATGTTTTTAGATGGCGCTAGGGAAACGGCAGGTTTTAATGAGCTTATTGTAGACTTTTTACCGAGCTTTTGTTAAATGATAAAGGAAAAGACAAATGCAGATTTCTTTTTCATGTTACTCCTCTGTATTGAATATGTGTAATGCATGTATAAAGAAATGTCAAAATGGAAGCAAGAGAAGCATTAATTTATCATTTAAAATTATCGACACAAACTTTGAATTAATTGATGACTGTTGTTATCTTTGTGTTTCATAATTTATTTTAATAATAAATATTTTCCGAAACACATCCAGTAAATTCATTACAGTTTACTTTTTGCCTATAACCGTTATTTTCTTCAACTATCATGCCTGACCTGGACGCACAATCGGTAGAATTGGTAAGAGCATCATCTTCAGGTACGAGAGGTAAAGGCGGGTTCTGGCTCGGGTTGCGACATGCCAAAATCGTTAAAATGGTTATAGTAAGTCTTTCTCACTCTCAAGCAAACACTATGTATAAGGTTAGCTCCACGATTGATGACCTGGAGTCAGGATAATGTGACTGGGTGTGACATCATGTCAAGTGTTTCAGGCATGATATAATCATTGAAGGCAAACATATATTTGCTCCAAGAGGACACTGAGGATAACTGAACGATTGTTGGTAAGAAAATAACACTAAATAAAAATAAACGAATAAACTATAGAATCGGTTGAAGGCACTGGCGTTAGTCAGTACATCGAAAGTGTACGTGTTGTCCTGTTTACCTTGATGATCTACCTTAACTCATGGAAGATAGAACATTGTCAGACTGTGAACTATTGCCAAATTTCTGCTGGGTGTAGTTGTGACAAACGAGTATGTATCGTTTCGGCAACGAACTGGTACTATTTTAGTAATACATGAACATGTTTGTCAAAATTACTGCCTCAGTGGCGTACATGTAACCACTTGTAAAATGTGCATTCAGCCGTTGAATTATATTCAAGCATAATTGATTGCAATGCTCCTTCCCACAAATATTGTTTTATAACTATTTTGTCATTTACTGTCTTCATTTTATATTTTAGATACTTACTCTGGCTTAATAAATGTTTAATACTGATTGCAAAGTGAGCAGAGATCGACACAAAAGTCTAAAACGCATTTTAAGTAAGAAAATAAGAACAGGTCCTGTAAGAATTAACACATGTAATTAAATTTAATCTACCGCTAGACAAATGCCTGTATATATGTGTAAATGTAAAAGTGACAAAAACACAGAGACAAGACATAACACACAAAAAGAAAAAGGTTGCAAAAGGACCTACTGGGGTGCTTAAACCTGGTTTGTGGAGTGCTCCAGCTTCGCACGTCCTGAAGATTTTTCTCAAAAACAGTGTAAATAAAAATGTCCGTCAAAGTGCGACAACTACCAGCAAGCACCTGCACCGGGAGTTAAAATTGATAAAAGAATATTGTAAATAACCAAAAAAACTTTTATGTAATGAACTATCAACATATATACAGTATGTACCAAAGATAAAAGCCTCGGCAACATAAACGTTTATCCCGAAACGTCTTAATAGAGTCTATCCAATAATTACATCTAAAAACAATCCAAACCACCAAAACAAAATGTATCTCCAACATTTTTTTGTTTCTAAACTACCGGCATACGTATATTTTTTCAGGTATACAGCCAATCATACATTTGTGTGTATAAACTGTGGAAATTCGACTTACATGTTGAGGAGAGAGTAGATCTGTTAAAAGTATTTTCTCCGTTTATTTATCGCTTATAACCACCTGTAGCCGAGCCAGAACAAGGACCTGTTACACTAGTTAAGTAGCTAATTACATGGTGCTTAAACGTGTAATAACTGTACACGACGTTTTGAGGTATATCAGTTTCTAAATAATTTGGTTGCATTTAAATTAGTTGCAAGTAACATTTAGCGATGTCCTTTTTTTTGGAAAATGTTAAGATAAAACCGAATATGCACGGAAACGTACGAACGATAACACACGGCGCCATCAATCGTCTGTTTTCTAATTGCAGTTTATCCGGAGATGATAAGACCGTTATTCGCGAATGTTTTTGTAATCTGGTTCCTTCGCTGAATGGGCCTGTCACTTTTGTGCGGAAGAAGATATAATAATAACATCGAGGAACATCTTTGTAAACTAGATTGCTATCACAGGGAACATCAGTGTACACTGGCTGGGAGTTCTTGATAAGCCGGCGTCAACAGAGAAGCTGTAGGATATGTCGGCGTATATAAGACAAGCGATCCATACGTATATGGCGTCACAAAATGTGGGGTTTGGACCATCACAGGCCTCCCAATCTGACAGAGTGTAGTCATTTTATTATCCTGATTGTTTGTTTGTTTATTGGGTTTATCGTCCCACCAACAGTATTTCAGTTATCTGGAGACGGTGTCCAGTTGAAGCAGATATAGTGCTGCCTTCACTGTGTATAGCATGCCGTGAACACCTGGCATGATACCACACCCAGTCACATTATCCTGAAACCGGGCCAACCAGTCGTGGAACTACCCTTATACATGTATTTGCTTGATCAAGAGAGCTATACCACTACCATTTTTAACGACTTTGGTATGTCGCGGCCCGGGATCGAACCCGGGGCCTCCCGTACTTGGAGCCGACGCTCTACCGATTGCGCTACCAGGTCCGGTCTATCCTGATTGATAGTGGGCTTGGTTACAAATTACAAATACTATTCTATAAATACTATTTTCTGAACATGTATGTTTTGTTATGGTTTATATGTTATTTAATGTACAATTCATTGAATATAAATTAATTTATTTGTTCCTCTCAAGTTGGATGTGAACTAATTATGTAAATAAATAAAAATACTCAATGCGATCTATACACAACAATTGTCTAATAAAGCATTCAGTTATTTCAGTATGGCATTTTATGACATTTAACGCGCATTTATTCGCCTAATACAAATAATAACCCATAAATTGCATGTGAACCGTGACTTCGCCTAGGAACAGATAGGTCTCGTTGTACGCGGTCTATCAAAGTCTAGATATACTCTGGTATATCTTCTGCAGAAAATGTCAAGTGTTATAAAATGCACGTGGGATTCGTCAAGAATCAGTAAATAGCTGCGTATCAAAGGAGAAGGTTTATTTATCCAACATATTGTCTTCAGATTAAAACCTTAAGAAGTTTCTCTTACATATTATCATTATCATATATAACCATTTGTGTAACACTTTTAGAATTAAAAAACTACGTTAAGTTTATTTTAATTTTAAATTCCAAATTCCTTTAATGAATTCCGATTTTAAAGAAATTTTTCACGACGTATCATTGAAAATGCAGTTTTTTACAAGTTTTAGTTGTTATTTATCAAGTTATAATTGTTTGTTAAATTAATACGCGTTTAATTAGAAGTACAATGTGTCTGTTGTGTTCAGACCCGTACATAGGAAATTATATTCCACTTAGAAAAATTATATTTCCACTTAGCCACGTGTAGATTCCGTAAAATACTGCCAATAAAAGATATAAATTAAATAACCGGTCATTCTGCGTCTAGAGATTTTTTCCGAAAATGTCAGGTGCATGTGTTGTTTAAGCCATGCAGAAACAGTCAAGCATCAGACAGGATCGTGTGGTGTATATATTAAGGGGGAAAGTTCGGTTGATCTGATATATCGTTAAAATTAAAGAAATATCATGCCTTTTTAATTATTTATGGACCTCAGTTGAGCATCGCAACTTGTATATTTTCTCGTTATTTTACTTGAATTATTCGGATGAGACAAAGCGCCATTATATAACCAAACCATGACCAATCCGGAGCATTCTGAAGAGTAATTTTGTCTTGTAAATAGTTTAAATAAGACATATTAATCATTAAAAGGTTTTTTTATTCAGCACTTTGTGGAGGAAAACCTATTTAAGGTAATAGAGACAAGGCTTATTACTAACTCTGTTTAATAATGCCTTAGATTTGCATGGGTTTTTCATATAAACGGTGATTTTAGATTTCCGTTGTGTGAATACCATCTGTGTATATGCATCATGGTTAACAAGTTTTAGAATCATTCGACATATGCTTTGTACTTCTTGTTTGTTCTTGTTTTATGTTGCTCTTCTTTTGGTCGTTGAATTGAGTGATTGAGTATTACGCAAAAAACATAAATTTCATCGAAACTTACAACATATTGGTTTTTAACCGCGGTATGGTTATGCGTGATCTACCTTATTGAGATTACAAGTAAACATTCCATTATACACGCATGCTTGGTCAAGAAGTACAAAGCATATGTCGGATGATTCTAAAACTTGTTAACTATGATGCATATACACAGATGGTAATTACACAACGGAAATCTAAAATCGCCGTTTATATGAAAAAACCCATGCAAATCTAAGGCATTATTAATCAGAGTTAGTAATAGGCCTTGTCTCTATTACCTTAAATAGGTTTTCCTCCACAAAGTTCCGAATAAAAAACCCTTAATGAGTAATATGTCTTATTAAAACTATTTCCAAGACAAAATTACTCTTCAGCATGCTCCGGATTGGTCATGGTTTGGTTATATGATAGCAGCACACAAAGATATACGTATTAGGGTTGTAGGATGTCTGTAACAATTTTTACGGAACTATATGTTCAGTACGAATTTAAATCTTGCGCTCTGATTATAAAATTGTAAAATGTTAAAAAAAAACATATAAAATGTCTTTCTACTTATACACATCGGCACGATACGCACGATAACCTTTCGTTACAAAGTTTTATCCGAATAACCACTGAGTGTTTTTCCACACAATTCTCTTCGATATCAGTTGTGTTTCCTTACCATTGCCCTTGCAATTTCCTTCCATATCAGCTGTTTTCTTTACAATTTCCCTACAATTTCCTTACTGTTTCCTTCCATATCAGTAAAGTGTTGTTTATAGTATCGGATGTTTATTAGATCTGTCACGAACAGATCGGTTCACACAGGTGTTCTCTATAATGTCCAGCATATGAGCCATGTGTTTATCAAACAAATTCTACTGATTATAATAACAAGCCCATTTGCGTAATAAGTCAGTATTTATAGGTGTAAACATAAGATACTCCATGTTTACACCTGTGCCGTATTACTACCAGAAAATGGCAGCAAACACTGGTGATAAAAATGTGTATAAATGCTAACTGAACAAAAGATATACAACAAAAACATGAAAGCAACGACGTAATTTGCTAACATGAAAGCAACGGCGTAATTTGCTGTATACCATATATAGCAAACATAACGGCATTCGTTGATAAATGAGGTAGCTACATTGTACATTGCAGGTACTTAAGCATTACACATTTCATCATCTAACAACAGTCGTCATCCTCACTAATTTCTCAACAGCAGCAACAAAGACAATACCGACAAAAGCAAATCAAATATTAAATACGTAATTAATGTAATTACCTGTTTTTCCGACTCCAGCTTGTCCGAGAAGTACAATCCTACAACAGTTATAATCCTTTTCCGTGTTTGGCTGCCTCGGACGTGATCCATTATTAACAACACGGGTACCATTCATGCCTAAACCCGGCTTGCCAGCATTCATTTTGTCACACTTTATACGAACCAATAAACCGATTCCAGAAAAATCACCAATTTATAAACACTTTACGCCTTTACAAATTTGCATTAAGCCTAATTAAATAGCAATTAAAAGCTGGCATCCATTCAAAAGTTTCTTAAACGTATGTATCTTCCTATCCGTCGCCAATCAACCTTGCATCATTTAGCATAATATCTCTAAGGTGAACATGTTTAAAATATTAATGTTTCAGCTTTAGTTTAGATTTTTATTTATTCCCACCATCACTCAGGTAACCAGTATCCCAGCACGTGTTAGTGTATTTATATTAAGTTGAATCCAGGACTCCGGTGAAAGATGCTTGAGTGGAAACACATTACTGACAGGAATGCGATACACCCGCACTGGCCTTTCCACGTATACATTGAAAACCAATTGCTAATCAATCAAGGAAAGGTAATTAACTCGGGTTCACATACGCAAATAACCCGTATAACACACATACACACTTGCTCCGATGTGATTTTAAGTTGAAGTCCATTCACTTTCTTCCTGATTTATATCCGTTAGCAGTTTACAAATTACAGACCTCCAGTAAAGTTAAGACTAAGATAACGTCCTTTTGATTTTCAAAGAAGTGGAATGTCAAAACAAAACGTTCAGAGGTCGTTGAGGAGAGCTCGAGATTGTTGAGATTGTAGATGTGTACGTTGCGAGGGTCTTAAAACCTTTAGGCCCTTGTTGAGATCTAGCAAATTAGACCTTAATAGCATTCTTTGTCGGCACATATCATGGGACGTATAGAAGGCCACAACATCTACAGCTTGGCTTATAGTAAAGTAAGATATCTCCCCCGCGAAAACACCACTGCAGGACCAAAGGCATGTCTACAATGGTTTCTATTTCTATCACCTAAAGCAATATTATATTTGTACTATATTTTATTTAGATAATAAAAAAAAGCTTCAGGGCAGAAGTCGAATATCTATCTTTACTGTGAATGTTTATATTTGTATCTGTCTTTTTAGGTTATACCATAACACTTCTTGTTAACATTAGAAAAGGTGGCAAACATACGTATCTTTTTTCTTGAATGAAGTCAGGCATTTAATAATGGGAACTGCACGTCGTAGCTTTTAAATAGGTCAATGTCTTCAGTATTCTTTTGTCAACAATTTGCTACAAATTATTCACCAATGAAATTCATTAATTAACCACGTTGTTTCACAATGAATAGTTCATCCATACTGTATATCGTTTTATAACTTGTTTTAAATATATTTTTTTAATTATATAATAAATTGAAATATGGCTTCCCCCGTATCTGTCGCTATATTATAATCATGTTACACTTATCCGCCGCTCAGTTTCCCTGTATCCATATCAATGAACATATTTCTCCTTTCATATTACCCAGCACTTATGTCATACATCATCGTGTTACGTGCGGTTTGCCAAAAACCAAGTGTTGCCACCATGGGAGCTGGCTGAAGGGTTCTAATCCTAACTTGTTCTGTAAGAATATCTATGATACTACAAATGTCAGAACACGCTATGACCAACCCTCAGACTGAAGCTCCCGCTAACTACCGTGCTGATAAGCCTATGTGGCTGAGCTGAACTCAACAGATACGGTTACGATTGTACGTATAAACGTTATCTGTTAGAAAGCATTATCCCCCACCGGAAGATTAAAGACAAGGAGAGAAATGGGGCTTCTGAATTTATTTTTATTTACTAGAAAGTCTGTCTGGTTGTGTTATCTTTTGCAGCCTCCTACATGTACACAGGAGGCAGCGACGGGTCCAGGAAGCGCAACAGGTAGAGCGTCGGCTTCAGACACGTGAGGACCTGTGTTCGATCCAAGGTCCACAAATATTTAAGACGTTGGTGGGTAGTTCTATAGCCCCCACTTACCATCAATCAAGTATTGGTTAGATCCTCGACCGGTAGCTTTCATGTTATAATGGTGTGACTGGGTGTAGTAAAATGCTAGACTTTCACGTCATGCTTTTCAAGAAAAAGTAGCAGTAAAATAGCTTTTACTGCGGATAAAATTAAATACTTTTTGGAGAGACGATATACAAAACAAATTAATACCATAGGAGAATTATTAGCCCTTAGTCTTCACATCTGGAAATGAATCATGCCCTTGCCGATTTGTTTTGTTGTTGTTCTTATTTCCGTTTTTAGACTGGTGCGCATGCGCCAGTCTTAAGTAACGATGCTGTGAACTCAGCGACGCGCGGTTTTTAACATCGGGTGTATCATTGCGACCACGAGAGCGTATTCAAGTAGTTGTGCGGCATAAGAAGTAGTGCGTTTTTAGAAAACACAAATATTACGAAGGAATGAGAACCTTTGTAAGGAAATGCGACAAATAAAAACAAGGAAACAATGTAATGTTGTTTTTCGAACAAATATGAAAGGATATTAAAAGAACGATTACAAACAAATCAGTCACGTGACAAGCGGGAGATAGCGTTGGTCGTCATTTTGGATAGATCGGAGTGCTTTTGAACGAGTTTCTGCTCAGCTTTCAAGGTCCGTAAATAAGTTGGCAAATATTTATGTTAATGCATTGTTGCGATCGACGTAAAAATTAGGATTGTAACTGTTTCAGTCTCTTAAGTTACGTGGGCCTTGTGCATTTCATTGTTGACACTACTTCAGTTGTGGCGGAAGCTGATCATAACTGCATTAGAACTAGAAGGTTTTTTATCGTTAACTTCAGATAATGCATTTTTCGTAACGTTTGTGGTGTGTTGTTAGTTTAATAAGCTAACTGACTTCGGTTTTTTGTCTTGAAATCTAGACCTAAATACAGGAGGCTACGATTATAAACAAATCAGTCACGTGACCAAAATTGCGGGAAAATCTAGTGTGGGTTGCCATTTTTGTAAGCTTTTGTGGATTGAGAGTTTCCTAAGCAATATTAAGGTAGCAGTGACATCCATTGGTGGAATGTATGTTACATATGTACATATATGTTACAATACTGATGACCGCAACCGTTCACGTAACCTTCATGCTGTGCTACTGTTGACAATCACTGTACTTCTATTGCATGAACCAATTACAACAGCCAGGTTAATGGTTATCACCACGGTACTGTATACTCAGGGATTTCAATAGCTTTCACTTTTGTTGAGAATTTGACAATTTTCAAGGGGTCATGATCAGATTGACACAAGTCAAATCATGTGTTCACAAACTTAACTAATTGTAAAATTGCTTTAACTTCATTTCCATATATTTACAAGGGTCCAATTAGTATTTACTTCATTTTTTAAATACTTTACATACTACATTTATGGTTATTCTTGCAAAATTTGACCACTTATTCTGCGCTTCTGCATCAAAATGACCCCCAACCTAAGATTTAGGTGAGGTCAAAACTGGAAAACCTCAATTTTCCTTGCATCAAAATGCAAATATCTGGATGTTAAAATCCCTGAATATACTGAATTATTTGCTAATGTTGTTGATAGTGACTGTCACGTACAAACGAAAAGAACATACATGTAGTTTCATATGTTTCGAGTAATGATATCTGTGCAGGAAAAGTTTGATTCTTTTGTTCTTCTCCACCTCTCTTTTGTTCATCTTCAAATGTTTTTCAAAGTTTTGTTACATTAAATTCTTATATGAAAACTACTAATTGTTGTTCATTGCTCCCCTATGAATGCCAATGTAAGACCATCAACAGCAATCTTTCCAATTCCTTAATGTGCATTTCGCCGTTCAAGACATCTTGATTACTCCCTTGGAACTACGCTTTCAACCGGCGCCAGTCTTCCAACGCTTTCAGCGCTTTGATTCTTATATGCTACAGTTACCTCTACAGATAATTCGACGTAATTTTCGAGACATTCTAAGTCGTGTTCTCAGATGGAGTTGTATGGGTATAATTTTGATCTACGATGTTATCAGAGGCATGACCACTTGAGGCTTACTTTATAGTGAAGATTAGTTTCTTTTCAAAAAAAAAAAAGACACGGACATATGAGCACTGCAACATATATTAAAAGAGGAAAAGGCGCCGAAAAAGCTCAGGACAAAGGTATTCACACGCTAGTCAGTTGCGAAAGTTACAACAACATTGTAACGAGACTTAAAACAAAATAGTGCAAACCCAACAGTTACGTTCTTGTAACAGTCAGTCGGTAAGGGCGACTGGAGTGATTGAACGTGCACACACACATACACACATACGCACATACACATACAGAGAGAGAGAGACAGAGAGAGAGTGAGACAGAGAGACAGAGACAGACACAGAGACGCACACATCTAAACATACGCGCGCGCGCACACACAGACAAACACACACATACACACACACACATATATTTTACTGACGCAAGGTTAATTGTTGTTGTCTTTGTTGTTATAGGTTTTTACAGTAACACGTTGATAAAAAAATAATTAATAGTATAGTAATGAAAAAACTCTACAAATTTATGGTGCAATGGAAATTGGTAAATTCTCGATAAAGCGAACATATTGAGAAGTTTATCTGACATGAACTATTTATAGTTATATCTGAGATCCGTTATAAAATCTGTAAATGTCAGATGGGCGTACTAGTCCCTATGCTACATTAACTCATTGTTCCAGACAGGAGCACTTTTACTGTCAGGAAAATTATATTTACGTTTTCTATTACGTTATATGTATTTTACCTCGCCTCTCTTCAGAACGGATATTGGTGCAGTAAAGTTTTGTGTTTTTATTTGGTATTGAACACTCAGTTGCATTTGCTTATGCTAATACTTCATTGACCATATATATAACAGGATCGCTACAAAAATGCATAAATAAGTTAACATTCATCGTCAAACATCTGATTTGTTGTAAAAGTTTTTATATTGCATATGTTACATATGATTTGCATCTCTCTGTCTCTCTCTGTCTCTGTCTGTCTCTCAATCACTCTATCCCTCTTTCGTCCTCTCTCTCTCTCCCTTTCTTTCTTACGCTAACTCTCTCGTTCTCTCTCTTTCTCTCCCGCTATGTCTGTTAATTATATATAATATAATTACAAAAAAAAGTAAAACATAAAATTAAATGCATTCATACACAGATCTACATATGCAATAATAGCATTATTACAAGATTAATGTTTTTGTGTAACAAAGGAATGTAACATAGACAATAGTGTATTCAGAACGTGAAGTATGACTTACGAAATATGTTTAACAAAATGAAACAAGAAAGAAATATAGTGTAATTATAAAATCTATAAAGCTTGTTGCAACAAACTGTACTTTGTGTTATGTCATCGACATAACGCAGCGTGTGACCTTCGCCATTTAGGTCCATACACCAAAATGACCTTCCAAGCTGCAATTTTGCTGTCCTTACATCAGTTTATTGGCAGAAAATCACTAACATCATTCACACTGCCGGTCAATAAAACTTGATCGAGTGATTTTATTGTCAATACCTTCGAAAACACATTCCTGACTTAGCCGTTCGTCGTATTACAAATGATTATGCGGATCCAAATCTGGGATAATGGTAATACCTGCTTTAATCATTGCCGACAAGCAATGACCGACGAGGAATCTTAGATGAATGGCTCTGTATCCAAGACTCAGTGGGCCGTTATCTTGTTAATTACCTAAATTAGCACGTGCAGCACGACACGTGTTTAGAGATCAGTCGGGTCGACCCCCTCTAAGCGGGCATTAACGATCGTACGCAGTCTTTCATCCTCATTGCTAGCTAGGTTTATATAAACACTTCTTATCATAAAAGCGCTTCCTCTATCCAGCTCTCTATTAGTTATTTGTTTTTTGTTTGAACAAATATTTAACAGTCTCTCAAAGTAAGTTATCGCAGGTATCTCTTATGTCGTGGATTACCGTTCATATATTCAAAAGAGATCTGACATTTGTGTCTAAAAAAGAAATGCCAATCATTACGGAGAAGATAATACAATGGCTGCTAGAACTATGGTTTTCACTACATCGGAAAAGCAGTTTCATAATAAAATAATTAGATCCGGTTTAGAGAAACTGTCGAATATTAATGTGTGTAAAACAACTGTCCCTCCTCATATTACACAAGTCCTTCAAAGTTGTTGACAAAAAACAGAAGCCTAAGGGCCGGTTCATAATAGCAAAGCGAAACGTAAGCAGTGTGAGAGGTGTTTCTATAGAGTTGGTCACTGCTTAAATCACACGTACCACGTTTCACTGGCTGTTGTATTTCTACGCGCTCTAGATATCCATTATGTGCATTTGCAGCTAGTTTAAAGAGGCCGGGCATACTAATGTAAACATTTGAGAATTCTGCTACACAGTTAAGTAGAGCTTTGTTTTGTCGGGCTAGAAATACACGTAGCCGAACCATGTTGGGTCGGCAGCACAAAAAGGAGGTTTCCGAGTTTCCATATGTCGAAAACGCAAGACCCTCACAGTTATTAGACATACCAATGGTTATAAAATGGCTTCGCTTTAAATGCTCATTTTTCTACATCTATAACTATGCAAAATGAGAATAACAGCTAAAACAGATATCGACGTCAGCGCTGACTACCCTGATGAGTATGTACCGTGATCTCAAAAGTAAATGGCCACATGGTTTTCTTGGTTTAAAAAAGGCTAACTGTGCAGTGTGGTTCGGATGGGAAATACATGTTTTAAAGACAAGTAGAGTATTATGATTTGTTTATCATTTGGATGTAAGGCAACAATAAACAGCATTTCTTGGGACCCTTTCAGGGTCAACAATGAATTATTTGGTTGCATGAGAAAGAAAAATATTGGTCCAAACTGTCGAATACCAGCTTTTACGTGAGGTTGTAATATGCAAAAATGAATGAGGGGGATTCTGTCCGAGGTGGGGGAGGGGTTGTCCGTATACCGCTGTTGAATATCAAAACAATATATCGCCAGAAGGAAAATTAGTAAGAGATGAAAATAATGGGAAAAGGTGAATGAGTTGAACAGAAGACTTTCATTACAAATGGTTAAAAGAAAGTGATATGTCCAATCATCTCATCATCTCGACACTAATTTGTTTTTGCCGGCGGTCCAAAGAACTGTTAGCTAAACATTTAACGATCCTTCTCAAAGTAAAAAAAGTCCTTCCGAAAGTCTTGGAAAATTGACGCTTCCTTTAACAGTGTTACCTTATAATTCACTGTGCACAGAAAATCTGAGAAAACTGTGAATCTGGCACGAAAGCTTATTTCTTGATTTTGTTTGAAAGATTTTGATATAAGGAACTAGCTCTAGTTTTGTAATAAATGTTTGAAAAAAGTAATACTGCATTTTATAACAATTTATTCAATTTTATTAGATGTATCTGTTAATTGCATGTATATTTTAAATACATACACGTTTATAAAACTATGTGCTTTTAAAAAAAGTTTCTTTCAAGAGCAGGTTTAGGCGAATATTTAAAGGAGTTCTGTAGATATAAAGGGCGGAAAACATATATCCTTAAAGAAAAGCATTAAAAAAATCAAACATTATTTCCTATCAATGATCGAAGTAGAAAGCATGTGTGTCTTTAATAATACAAGTACCGTCTACATTGTACTTCACTTTAGCCGTCCGTCTTTCTCAGCTACAAGTTTTGTCATGTTGTTGTCCATAAAGTGGAAAACTGGTGGAAACTAGATTCGATTTTTTTGACAAATAAATGGCTTTGTAATGAACAAAAAAATAAACATCGCTACCAGAATCAATACCCCCCCCCCACCCCCGCAAATCCCCCAACCCACACCGCCACCACGTTAAAAACACAAAAGGACGTATAGGCTTTACAAACGGAATCGTTGGTTGCATCTAGTAGTTATGTTGTTGTTTTTAATGTGTATGATATTCTTAACCGAACTTCACCTCTATTTACAGCTGTGATATTATTTAGCAGATGAGGGTTTTTCGTTAAAGGTTATTTACACATTAAAATTGTTAGATTGTAAGTGTCAAATAGTTGATGAATTTTTTGTTTGTTTGTTGTTGTTGTTGTTTTGTTTTATTTTTCACTTTTCCCACTTTTGAATTTTGTTTATCTCGCTTTGCAATCTAGCTCATTTTCAACTGCTAGTTGCTAGTATACATTGATGTGTAACGGTGACATTACAAAATGTGCCTCAGAGATTTGCTCATTTGTCTTATTGCATTGCTGATTTGAGATTGTTTTTAATTCGTACAATTTATGCTGTGCTTTAATTTGATAAAGATACAAGGTAGGCGTGGAAATGATTTTGCCCAATTTCAAAGAGCCCAACTGGTCAGATTTTATAAATTACCGGTTCTTGAAGAATTTATCGGCCTCGATCCGACGGACCGGCGTTGGTGTCGTAGCCCGGTAAGCTTAGCAACAATCAAACGAAAATATTTCACCTAGATCTCTCCATCTGAGCTAAAAACCTCTAAACTAACGAAACCATTATCATCATACATTTATTATTAAGTCAAAATAATTATAAGACGTTTTCTCCGTCTTCACGCAAAAAATGATCAGAAAACTCTAGAAGCTGGTATGCATACATTTATATGAATATAGATGTATTTTATTGTTGTTGTCGTTGTCTTTGTCGCTGTTGTTGTTTACAAAAGGGTGGCATGAGGTATAGCAAGATAAAACTTAACGCAAGGGTTGAACGCATTATGCTTTTACATATTCAACTTCCACAATAATAGTGGTTAACAAATAACAGACCGTAATTCGAAAGTAGGGGAAGTAACTCTTCAATGTTAAGTTTGTTTCGTTGATGGGAGTTGTCTTTCACGAGTCTCTTAGCTGTTACCGCAGTGATAGACAAAGATCAAACTGAACCATAGATTCATTTGAATGCAACCTTGAGTCATTTTTGCCGATAATATTTCGAATGATACCGACACGACGTCATCTCTCTTTTTAACAGAGAAATATTTCATATTATGGTACATTTATGAAGAGTATTCAATATGTAATAAGTCAGTAAAACGAATTTGATACCGGAATGGATTATTTAATTTCAGGTTACATTGACTGTAAAATGGAAACGTGTACATATATACCATACATACAACAAAGCATCCAGCCTATTACCCAGTTGGCAATATCGTATTTTGTCAATACAATGCAAATATTTTCCACAAAATAATTTACATTCCTTTGAAAGCTTTCTTACAGAGTGATGCACTTAGACAAAACATCCTCACAATGTAAATGCCTGTTTCAAAGTGAGAAACAAACATGTTGCACTAAACATTGTAAGGTTCAAACTGGTTGAAACATGGCACGTGTACATCTAATCAAAGGAGGAGACACGTCTGCAAAGTTAAGGCGTCTCCAATTTGCTAGTGGTAAGAAATCCAGTCAGGGTTTATAGTTAAATATTAAAGGTACATGTAATTTGAGAATCACCACCTATATTGATATATGAACTAGCACTAGACAAGGGATAAACTCGCAAGTTAAAAGTATTATTTTAGTGACAAAAAACTCTGAGACTAGACATTATAAGAACAAAGAATCATGACACTTACCGCCTTGGAACGGTCACTTCATTTCAAAGTTTCATTTCATGTTCTGAGAAATGCTTTTACGCAACTGCACATATATGTTATTTTTAATATTTTAACTTTAACAATATGCCGTCATAAATGTTTTTACAACTAAGAAATGGTGTTTAATTGCAAACAACAGTCTATCCCCGTATTAAAACAGTCTACATAAAATGATTTCACAAGAATTTTCATATCGTTATATCACAACAAGTTCGTTGGTTTGCAATTCGTTTTAGTTTTAATTAATTAGACATACATTTTATGTTAATCGCCTATATTAAGGTGACATGTAAATTAAACAGGGAACTATCATTCCAATTTTCTTAGCTGGGAAAGCATTTCAAAATTTTCATGCATACGAATAACGATTCGAAAATATTTCTCATATATCTCCTGTTATAACTATATATTAATGACTTAAGTATTTTAACCATGCTACAATTGTTATTAAGCCAAACTCTTATACCTATATCTCCTTTATCGTAATGCATATATGTAGTTGCAGAGACATATTGCCAAACCGGACCTGGTAGCGCAGTCGGTAGTCGGTAGTCGGTAGGCTCAAGTTACGGGAGGCCTCGGGTTCGATACCGGGCCGCGACATACAAAAGTCGTTAAAAATAGTAGTGGTATAGCTCCATTGCTAACGCTCAAGCCAATATAAGGGTAGTTCCACGACTGGTTGGACCGGTGTCAGGATAACGTGATTGTATGTGTTATCATGCCAGGTGTTCATGGCATGCTATACAGAGTGAAGGCAGCACTATATCTGCTTCAAGAGGACACCGACTACAGATAACTGAAATACTGTTGGTGGGACGATAAAACAAACAAACATGTTGCCAAAGACTAAGATCCCAGAACAAGCTGAACGATCGGCATCTACACTATTTTCTGGAGCCTGAAAGTGTGTGCTTGACAAACTTATTAAAGGTGGAGCATGAAAAAATGTTTTAAGGTAATTTTTACTTCAACATCGCAAAACATCATGCGTAATATTTATTGACATTAGGGCAAGGGAAGTAACTCTTTAATGTTAAGTTATTTTGTTTACGGGAGTTTTTGTAAGGTGTTGTTTGTAAAGGAAATTAATTGATAGAACAAATGTCAAACAAATTACAATAAAATGTTTGGATCAAAAGTTCAACGGTTTAGTAGTTATACCTTTATGGCCGGCAATATTCTAATGCTAGGTTCACTTGGCGATTACTTAAACCTTACCAAACATTTATTTCCTGAGAAACATACTATACTATAATGCAGTTTACAAGCTTTTTCAGTTCTGTCAAACGTGCGCTATTTTAGAATCGGTTATATAATTCCAGATCAGACCGACTGGAAAGGGGTTTTGTTTTACAAGCCATCATTATCATTCAACACAACAGCTTACTGGTACTTTCGTATCTTATATGTAGATGTATTACACATATGTTGTACAAATGAATGTACGTTCTGTCTAAATGTCAAGCTTTGTAACGTGGCGATACATTTATGTAATTCATTGTTACATCTTCACTGCCATTGGAAGTATAAACAAGCACAAGTTACATTTAGTTTCAATAAGGTTTTAAAGTAGATGTCAAAATCACATCTAATATCGACACTAAACGTGCTGCAAAGTAATGTCGTCTAGCATTTGCATGCGATCAATTAATCCCATTTGTGTTCAAGGTTTCATTTCATCCTTTCATAAATAACTTAATTATATAACACGTGTATTTTCTATCAACTTGAACAGAACAGAACAGACATTTTATTTAAGATTTGTACATATAGTAGTGAACGTCATCAAGTCTTCAAGCATAAATGGTCAGAATACAATGTAATACTCCAGTCTAAGAAAAGAAAAAAAAAAACAGTTTGTGAATGGTAAATCTTTTGTAGCGAGTGGATCTAAAGCATTAAAATCTATATAGAGATCTAAAAACTACAACTACAAATATAACTGTCAGTGGGGATGTAATCTAACACAAATGTATCTCTGATTCTCTTATACCTGTATTATATTATATCCGACTTAACACAGTAAAACATCCGTAGATTTTTGTTCATCTTCACAAAAAGGGGTGTGATTAAGTAACATAAGTGTTACCAAACCGTATTGTCGCTTCGGGCAAGTTCAGCTACCTACTTACAGCAAACATTTGTTTAAAAGCATTGTTGTATGAAAAGATATGGTTACCTCAAGTGAATTAATAGATCGCAAGGCGATATTTTATCAACAGATCAGGAAGATGCAGACCATGTACATCTTGATAAACCAGATGTCGTTTTGATCTGTCTGATCAGAATATGCACTATTTGTTGAAGCCATTGTAGCAAGACGTCTAGTAGTCGATTGTTGCTGGGTCTAACAGCAGTCTTACTATGAGCCTGATTGGTGTCTGGTTACTTTCTATATACCTTTAATACTTGTTAACTCGAAGATCAAAGGCTTTGTGAATGTTTTTCAAAATATCCTTATTTTGACATGTCCCAGATAAGAAATAGTATTTGTATACAGTGCATATTTAACCGTTATAACATCCTATTAATTATCTTGCAATTAGATCAGACATTTTTATATTGTAGAATATTTTTTGAAAATTATCATACAATTTTGTTAAAATTGTATTATAGGTGTATTATAGGTAGGTCATAACCGTTTTTTGTCCACATATTTGGTGTAATCAATACTAATATGTGCAAGTAGAAAACACATTATGTAATTATCAAATTTAGAAAATAAAGTTCAAATTCCTCCTGAAACCTTCCCTCAAGCCTTCAGCCTCCGAGTTTATCTATATTTCCTGTCTGCGGACCACTCCAGATATTAAGTGAAGTCCAAACTGTGACCAAACAAATGATAGCAATTTTCTATCATTCTAATTTGACCTCCTAATGCAGCCCTAGATACCCGAAAATGCCCATCTACCCAGTTTTCATTAAGTCCTTACACAGGACAAACAAGAAGGCTTGGAAGACTCTTACCATAAAATTAGCATTCGAGCCCTTAATACCACAAAGTATGTAAAGTCGGTGACAAAGTTTGCTTCCCAAGAATGTATAGACTTTGAAGAAGTTTGATAGTTTATATGTTGTTTAACAATTAATTTAGTCAAGGCTGTGGGTGCATCCCTGATGGGGCGTTTTTAAGCATACTAATGTAAAAATATGGTTGTTTTTTCTTTGTTGTTCATGAGAATATGTAATTGCATTCAGAAAGCTATCCCGCTGGTAATGTCCTGTATGTATTTCTCTATTTCCGCATGCCCGCGTATCTGACTGTTAGTTGGCGCTAGCGCATTGTTTAGGTAGAATCCACCGCCGCACTGCATGTCAACTGTAAGAGGTTATAACGCGAAGTATTTAATGAATGAGACTCGAACCCACTCGATGATGGTCTGGGAAGTTTAAATAGCAAGTGTATAGGTATGCCATTGGCATAGCCACATCAGTACGTAGACTATGGTGGTTTTTTTTGTGTATTAGTGTGTTTGAAACCTAACTGACCACCTTCAGATACGTTTCGCTTACTATTGAACAAATCTAAGCAAATAAAGCATTTGTTCGCTTTCTGGGCACCGTTCAATACTATATTGATCGTGGGTATCCGACAAATAGTCCCCGTATATCCGGCAAATAGTCCATTGTGCAAGAGGGTATGACATCGAGATTAATGGCGTATCTTGTAACCACACTAATCCTTATCCTGCTAAGTACGAAGTAATCAGGATTAGGCAGAGTACATCTAGCTCCAGCTGGGAACGATTTGATCACTATCTGCACTATTTTCACTATTTGCTGCAATCTGTAGCAAGTTACCATTGCATATAGGAAAACAAACCTAAGATTGTCTTCTTATGCTTAACATAGGCAGCAAGGCATGGGTAAACTGTTTCTCCGTCGATATATGGCTGCCATAACATGTATGCAGCATCTGCATGGTATGAATGGAATATAATATTACCTTGCATTATTTTTAATGGGCAAGTTGACATGTTTATGCGCTCATATAGCCATTTAAATGTCCTGGTTATATATCTACATGTATAGTATGTTGAGACAAGCGTTTATTCTTCTAACAAATATGACATGCTTCAGAAACGCTCTTTAATTTTTCATAAGAATTGTATAATTTTTATATAATCTTTGCTATTTGTCAACATTTACATATTGCTAAGTTCATAAAATAATATTAGAATGGTTTAAACATACTTCTTTTCTAAATTGTACACTGCAATTTAATGAAACAATATTCTGTATACATGTGTATGTACATATGTATATATATCGTAAATGTATAATATTCTATGTATGTGTACATGTATAAACTGAATTAAATGCTATATATGTGTATATGTATAAAATGTATGATATGCAATATGCAATATATGCTTAGAGTATTATATCTCGAATCTTCTGTATATGTTTTACTGAATGTCTATTGTTCATTTTCATTCATGTAACACGCTTTTCACCAATTTATTTGATTTTTAATATTGCTACCCCATGCTCGGGTTCCGTGGCAGTCACTGTCGTACATATATTCATGCCTGACCAGGTGCAGTACGGTATATTATTTTTATTTTTGTCTGTTTGGAATATCCACAGATTGACAATGCAATTTTCTGTTAAGTTAAACCTAAGTAATATAAGCACTTCTATTTCCAAAATGTTCATATTACAAAAAGAACAAAAACACCATCATCAACAACAAAAGCAACACATCGGATTTTGCACCTGGGGAATGAGAGAATTGGGGTTATGGGACTCCAGTAGACGAGCGAGCCGACAGGTTAAATTCGCCAAATATAACTACACAGCCCTCACCACGTGGGTTCAAGTCGCTTTCGGAGCGAGAACTTTCATGTGGAGAGAACTTTCGTGTGGAAATGTCAATAAGCTGACCCGCGATGCGTTGCTAGTTATTTACAGACTTATGTCTGGGGTCTCTTCCACAAGTAATTAGTTGGACGTCGCCAATATGACAATAATTGTGTAAGTACGATGTAACAAAAAAACAAACAAACAAAACACACACAAACAAAAACAAACAAACAAGCAAAACAGTACGAACAAGCCACATATCAACTCGGCTGTCGAAGCCGGTGCTCTCGGCCATATATATGGGAAGAAAAGTACAATGACAAATTTCACATGGTTACTAAGTGTTTGTGTATCAATCGTGAAAGTGTACATGCTACTTGACAGCCTTTTTCATTTTTAGATGAAAAAACGTATATCATGTGTTAATCGAAACGTGGCCTAATGTAAGAATTCGCCGAGAGAAAATTGCGCCTCAACCGGAATATCATACGTCGGATAACGATTGCATAAATGTCTAATCAATAAACAATAAATCGGGAGATTGTTTGCGCCTGGTGCTCAATTAGTCCTATTCACTATGTCCTGGAGCAATATCTTCATATAGTCCTGGACAAATAATGCAGGAAAACTGGTTGTCCAATGTTTTCCTAATCTTTTTAAATCGCATATCGCCTTACCCGATCGAATGCAAAAAGGCTGTCTAAGGTCCTTTGCGCCTTGCCGTTCTATTTCTTACGTGTCTATTGGAAGAATAGATAACATAGCAGTTGACATACCCAACCACACCCCCTTATCCTTAAACTGCCCTTTCTTATGGGCGTTCATTTTCTGCACTCGCAACCGTACGTTTACTTACGTAGAAATGTTCGTTTTTAAAGACGGTTTATGGTCAGTTAATAGAAATGTGTACACCTTTAATTAACCGGCGCATACCAGTCAAATAGGACAAGCGTAAAAGAAAAATATGCGCCTTCATTGAAACAACTTTCGTGTTATCCACGGTTCACCGGTTGCCAGTTAGTGTAGCCTAAACTTTGTATTTGGTTTACCCTACCGCTTTGTATTAAGGTTGCTCCCAGTTCGCCCTGTTGCTGTGTATCCTTACACCGTCTGCTTTACCTAGGCTTAAATAATGGGACTAGTGGACGATGTCGAATGAATGAAGACCGAACCGTAAACCTCTTGCTGAATGCTTAAATCACCTCAATGGGAATTTAACTAGACGCAATACGTACTTTAGGCTTTCGAAGTCCTAATGTTAAACAGCTGCTCAATGTTTTAATTTAAACATTGTTCATATTAGTTCAGGTAGGATTTGAGTCTTACTGTTGGGCGCAGGAGCATTAAAGTAAAGCCAATTCAGCGATTTATCGCGAAAGGCAATATATGGACAAGTTCAGTTAAAATTAAAATTCACACTTGGAGTATAACCACATTTATAAAAGTTGTCGTAAAAGGGTTTCGCTCGTGGACCACAGTGAGTAATCAAATGAGGAAGGAACGTACACCGAACACGTGACACGGATAAGATCTTTTTTGCTGTTTACTTTGAAGATATTCGTTTTATTTTGTGTTTGAAGTGCTACAACGGTTTAAAAGGAATAAAGTGTATAGTGATTATTTCGGCATTGTCAAAACCTTTCGGGATAATACGACGGGTGTGGCCAATAACAGGTATGTTCATTTTACAGGTAAGTCATCTATCAAGGTGACTTCATGTCAATATTATAACAAACCCATGCTTCAATAATCTGTAGCAGAAATTACCGAAAATCTATGTATATGCAATTACAAATAATAATTATTTATATTAAGAGAACTACTGAATGTGAGCATAGCATTCGGGTTTACATTGAATATGTGCTACAATTTATTTAATGTTTCGTGTTATTTTAAGTCTCTTGAACATTTTAACTTTAAAGTAACTAATTATTACTCTTACACGTGGCTCGTAAGATTTGCTTGGACTGTTAGAATGACTTTGTTTCAGAAATGTATCTTATCGTATGCATCAAAATATATGTTCATGTAGCGTTCTATGACACCCCAATGTTTAATGTCTTATTGCATTATTATTATAATCTAGCCATTTTATGTACAATATACATGTTTCAATAAAAAAGAGATATGCACTTTTATCCATTTTCGTATAAAGTTAGTGCAGAGTTTGGTGTTCGTGTATGTTTTACATGCAGGTTTACTATTTGATATTATAACCCCGTGATTGGTACGTTTATTTGAGAAATCAAACTCTGGTTCAACTTTCCAGCTGCCACATTTAATGCACAAATTCGCCAATGAAGAAACTTCAGATTTTGAACTTGTGTCTGGAAACGTTATGGCTTTTTTTATTTAAAGAGCCCAGATTGAAACAAAACGACACACATTTATTCTTTAAACGATTTTCTCCCCAATTTTATTACATCGTTGACCTACTTATAATATTGTACCCATATCAACCTTTACGGTCTGACAAATCGCGTTAAGTTACATTTATGTTATAGTTGCCTGATCAAAGAGTAACTAATTGTACAATAAAACATTAAGACAGTAGACATTGTACATACAAACTCAGTTTCTACTTTATTTTTTCAGGCGCCCGTCAAAATAGGGTTTATCTAGTGTATACGTAAAGAGCTTTCTTATATATTGTCCCAGAGTACGTAATTAACTTTTGGTATGGAAAAGTTATTTAACAATATCTATTATAATAAGAGTATTATTTTTTATTAATTCAGGATTCGGGCGTAAATTGACCGTTTTTTTCGAACAAAATGTAATAACAACATTTTATAGTCATTATCCGCGCCCGTCCTCTTCCTTCTCACCACCACCACCTCCACAACCAACAACACCACCAACACCAACATTATCATCCCCACCGTGTTCGTCATCGTCATAACTCTCATCATCATTCTCACCATCATTCTTATCATGATCATTGTTAGCAGCAGCAACAGCAGCAGCATTATATCCAATGTATTTTCAATACCATTTACATATGTATGAGTCAAGCATAAAAAATTGCACCAGCAACAGCAGTAGCAAATTTCTCAGGAGAAACACGTATGCGTGCAGACCATCTATCATCTATCTTAAAGTTTTCACATTTTGAACACCTTCAAAATGACATCGCTAATACAGCAGGTGCTTGTTCAGCGCCATCATTAGGCCGACGCCCATAAAACATTATTAATTGATTATTTACATATATTTGAATTTAGTTAACACTTAATTAGCAACTATGTTGAGTTTAATAGTTATATCTCACATACCAGTGTGTATATGTTAATTTATAATATGTCCTTTCCAGTTAGATAATTGTCTGAGATATTCCTGTCACAAATAAGTTGGGGATTGTCATACTGGAACATAAATGAGTAGATTATTAAAAAATAAATCATTACTATATTAAGCCTAGAGTGACATATACATCAGACAACATCTCATGGTTTTGCAAAGTCAGACTTTCTTGATCAATAAATACAAATGAGTCAAATATTGATATTATAAACAGTAATCTAAAACAACTTCATGGCAAAATCTGACATGTTCTTATCAATGAATAAATACTGTTAGTTCAGCTTAGTATAATAATAGTATTTTTAAACGCTATGTACTATTTTCAAATGAAAATTTCCCGTTGCATATATTGACTTTATTAATACGTTTGCTATGTGTTATATGGAAATTACCCCAATTATAGACTTGAGATCGGTGACATATAGCAAGCTGCTTTCACCTTGTGTGTCTTGATATCTATGTCAAACCACACGGCGATATTTCGGAACAGTTTTATGATGTATAATTAATTCAAAGAATCATAATACATTATTCATTTAGCAAAACGTGTCAAACCGAAGATGCGTATATCTGGTTATTATACACCTTTCCATTCTCTTCTTCCATACGGTCATGTTACCAATCATTCCACTGGTATTTGAATATAAAACATTACGGTTGAGTGTACATTTATTCGTGTTTATATTTTTTGTCTTATAGAATTCGATTATTGATGTTTTGTTTAAAATAATTCCTGGTGACAACCACCATTTCTCTTCAATACAGTAATATCGGATTTGGCGTATGTACTTCGAGATCGATTTGTAATAACGGTCATTAAAGGTGGTGTACACCCGACAGTTTGCCTGTATCAGATGCATGCAACAATATATTTCCACTATTTGGGGCAATTTAGGCTTAATTTCTGCATAAACTCATGCTGCAGTCTAAATTAAAACGATTTTATACACTAACCTTATTGTTAGACGGTGCAAAATGCGAAACAAATCTCTTTCAATGTCCATTCTTTCCAAATCTATAAATTATCACAATATTGATTTCTGCTAAAACATATATTGATGTCAGATCAGACTACCTGGGACACGATAAAATGTGATCTCAAAAGTAACTTGTCACATAGTGCTCTTAGTTTAAAAATAGCTATTATATCTCTATGGCGTGGCTCAGATAGGGAATACCTGTTTGCAACGACGAAAGGGGATTTATACTTCGCTGTTCTCTCAGATCTAGGGCCCCAAATGAACAGCCCTTCAGAGAACCTTTTTAGGACACAATGGTTTATTTAGTTATTAAAGAAAACATATTTGATACAAGCTGTCACATACCACCTTGAATGGGACACCCAGCGTATCATGAGAAAAAGTTTGGGTAAAACTACCGACGGACCGCAGATCAACTGGACGGCATCCCCACATTTAGGTTCTCGCTCCGACTGAAACTCAAACCCGCACGGTGACGTTGGCTGGTCAGTCAGGTTGTGAACTTTGCTGAATCGATCAAGGGCGCTATACTGGTGTTGTACATTGAATTCATGCGGAATTACTCAAGCAGCCTTCAAAAGAGATTTAAAATAAAGATGTTGAGATTTTGTGCTCTATGTCTGTGTCTTTCTTAACAAAACACGTTGACAACCGACTGTTTT